>JACDOX010000253.1:474539-518656 GCA_014549065.1 Cardinalis cardinalis
AGATTAAAGGGGGCTTTTGGGGCTCTAAGGACTTCCAGGGTCCTGGTTGCTGGCAGTTTTAGTTTTGGAGAAATCCTGCAAAGTTTGCCAATTTCTAGCTTGGCACCCCACTGTCTGCCAGTGCGAGTGGCTGCATACGGAGGCCATTTTCCATGGGAAAAAGAAGTCATTTCCCTAGGGTCTGGGTATGAGATTAAAGGGGGCTTTTGGGGCTCTAAGGGCTTGCAGGCAGTTTTAGTTTTGGAGAAATCCAGCAAAGTTTGCAAATTTCTAGCTTGGCATCACACCGTCTGCCACTGCCACGCCATCCAGGAGCGCTCCCCACACCTTGGCTTGTCCGTGTGGGATGGACAACAGCCACAGGGCTCCTTCTCCTCCCTCTGAGCCTCCTTCATGGCCTCAAATCATCYCCTAGCCCACAGCAAATGTTTTTCTCTGCTCAGCCTCCTCCACCTCACTGTATCTGCTCTCCCATCGTGGTGTTTACGCTCTTCAAAGAACCGAAAGACGTTATCCTATCTTGGCCTTAGTCATAATTTGGCCAGGGCTTACACATTTCTTGCTCCTTTTATTTTCTAATCTGCCCTCTCAGGTCTCTCCCATCAGGAGACTGCTCTCACAGGCTGCTTGGGTTTCTCTGTTTATCTTGGAGCAGGGACAGAGCAGATTTTGCAAAGCTAGCTGTGAAGCAAGAGACTTTCGCACTCAACAAGCTCACGGGTGGCAGAGTGCCATGGGACAGCTGTGGAATGGAAAGGGATTAGAGGAGCTAAATGGATGCCCCTGGGACATAACCCCCAGTCCCTTCAGTCCTTTCTCCAGCAGAGGGACTGGTGTGGGCTGTGCTGTCCCACCCTGACAGAGCACGGACCTTGGCAAGAAACTCCTGTGAACACTTCATGAAAATCCCATCATGGGGCTGTAGTGGGAGGGCAGTGTCTGCTCTGCAGAGCCCAGGCTGCAGGATCAGCTTGGGCCTGAGAAATGTGTCTTTTYCTGAGGCTTTCCTGTGCCTTTTCCTGAGCCTGGCGTATCATGGGGTGCTTTAGTCTCACCCCTTCTCAGTCAGATCTGTCAGAGCAGGTCATGAGGAGGTCACCAGGATGATTCCAGGGCTGGAGCACCTCTGCTGTGGAGACAGAGTGAGGAAGTTGGGGTTGTTCAGCCCAGAGGAGAAAAGGGTTGAGGGAGATTTTATTGTGGATTTTCAGTACTAGAAAGGAGTTTATGAAAGAGGTAGGGAGGGACTTTTATAGTGCAGATAGTGATAGCATGAGGGGGAACAATTTTAAACTAAATGAGGAGAAATTCAGATGTTAGGAAAAGGTTCTTCCCTGTGAGGGTGGGGAGGCCCTGGCACATGCTGCCCAGAGAAGCTGTGGCTSTTTCTGGATCCCTGGAASTGTCCAAGGCCAGGCTGGAKGGGGCTTGGAGCAACCTGGGATAGCAGGAGGTGTCCCTGCCCATGGTTGGAGCTGGATGATCTTTAGGTTCTTTCCAACCCAAACAGTTCCATGATTCCGTGAGTGCAAACAGGCTGGAAGTCAGAGCTCACCCCAGCTGAGTCTGGCTGGTGGGGATTTTGGAGGAAAAGACAAGCAGCTACAGCAGGAGAGAAGGAGGAAACCAACTCTGAAATTCCACCACCCCATGTGGTGGGAGASATTCTGTGAGAGATCACAGAATCGTAGAATCRTTTTGTTGGAAAAGACCTCCAAGATCCCTGAGTCCAACGATGAACACAGCAGTGCCAAGTCCCCACTAAGCCACGTCCCTAAGCACCACATGTCCCATCTTTTGGCAGGTCTGATCCTTGCCTGATGGGAATAGCATGGGAAAAAGGCTCTTCCCATTTTAAGATAAGGGTAAATCAAGCCCCAGAGGAGTTAATGGAATAAAATTTCTGCCAGAAGGCACTGAACCATCACAGCCCTTGGGGCTTGGATTAAAGTTTTAGGCTGCCTGTGACATTATTTAGTGCATTCTGTCCCTGCAAACTGAAACCTCTCACTGTTCACAGCAAACTCAGGTTTGGAATGGATGGGAAGGTGAAATGAGAGGGAATGRTGTGTGGAGGTGCCCTCTCTTACCCTGCAGAGCAGTGACTTCTGCTGGCATCAGCACTGGGCACGGGCTGTGCAGCCTTGGCAGGGCTGTGCCCTTCTGACAGGCCACCCAGAGTGGCAAAAAATGGCACAGAGCTGGGTTTGGGGGGAGTTAGGCTGGATATCAGGAAAGGTTCTTCCCCCAGAGGCTCTCCAGGGAATGRTCACATTCCCAAGGCTGTGAAAGCTTCAGGAGCATTTGTAAAATGTTCCCAGGGATGCAAAGGGCGGCGTTGTTGGAGTGCCTGTGCAGGGCCAGGAGCTGCACTGATGATGCTTGGGGGTCCTTCCATCTCAGGGCATTCTGTGATTCTATAAAACATCATGCCTGTAGACATTATTTGTGTCCTAATCCTTGCAAAAATAAAGGCAGGCAGGAGAGCAATGTGATCCCAAGGGAAGAGCCAGCACAGGGTCATGGGATACCAGAAATCCCTCTCTTGGCTCAGCACAGGCTTGTGTTGAGACTTTGGCCAACTCCATGGCTCTCTTCCATTTCTCCCCCGCTTCCTTTTGTGTTGTTGCATTGGAARTGCACAGGAGGGGTTCTCTGTGGGCGTGTGGGGGTGCCCACATGTGTGTGCAACATTCTGAGGTCTCTCAGTACAAAGCCAACATAAATTATATCGTGTCAAGTTCTTGGAGGGGTGGTATTGGCAGTTTCCTCCCTCGGAGGCTTTGCAAAATAGCTACCTGTGAAATTAAATTAAACTCTTCTCCTGGGGTTTAAACAATACGCTCCCTCCAAGTTGGGCTAAAGATTTCATCGTGCTGTATTACTTTATAGATTAATACAGTGCAGAAAATTAATTACCTTTTATTCACTAAGACATTTTTTTTTTCCCCTTGCAGGTTTTAGATTTTCGATTTGCAGAGWAAACTGAGGGGGGACCGCAGGCAATCCCACGTATGTGAGGAATGCAACCTTAAGATCTGGTTCCTGGTACCTGGTCTGCTCTGCCCCTGGGATCTGCTCTGCCTCCCCCAGCTGATAAGAGCMCTGCTGGGCCTGCCTGCCACGCTCATTCCATTACTCCTGACACTGCCTTTTGTCTCTGGTGGGCTCCGGACAGGCACAAATCAAAGCTGTCACGTCCTGCACAGCCCTGCTTTGGCCTGGAGTGCAGAGATCTCTGAACTCTGCCTTGTGCAACCATTTATTACAGGCAGAAAAATGTGCAGGGTAGAAATCTGGATGCCTTTTTTGCCTCTTTCCCCAGCCTCAAGCAGTGATCTTGAAAGGTGAGGTTTTGCAGCGCTGCATTGACCAGAGCTCTTTTGGTGGTCCAGGGAGTGCAGCTGGGAGAGGAAGAGCAAAGCACCACTAAGATCTTATCACAGCAGGGATTTGAGGGGCAGTAAAACATTAATGAACACCCTCTTTGTCTTCCAGATCATCAGGTAGARACCTCAAATTCCCAACATTTCCCCTTCAGGGATAAATAAAAATCCCTCTGTCTCACTTTGCCATGATTTTTTTTGTTGTTGTTTGTTTCTACTCTTGCTCCTATAACTTGAAATCCTTTTGGGAGCAGCTATGCCCACCTCCACTGCCACCACAACACCTCTGGCCATGAATCCTCTGAGCAAGGAAGATGCCAGAGCTGGCAGAAGGCAGCCCAGCTGGAAATCTGGCCAGGGATGGATTTGGGCAGCACAGGTACCACCACGTTCCAGAGGTCACCCACACACTGCCAATGTTTTCCGTGCAGAGCTGGCTCAGGGAGGGCCTTTCTGAAGTGCACAGGGCAGCAGTTTTATCTGTTGCAGCTGGCTGTCTTTAGACAATTTTAATAAATCAATGGGATTAAAACATTCCAGCCTCCTCCGAGGTGTTTAACCCCGTCAGGCTGGGCGATGAGGAGGAGAGCTTTTCCAAACTGATTGCATTAAAAAAGGGAGATCTGGAGGAGTTTGTGGTTATATCCTCTTGAGCAAGTGCTAAAGGGGTGGTGCCAGCTTCCAAACCATCCTYTGGGGATATTCATGCTTGTATCAGCCCTGATAAAGGTGCCTGCAGAGAAGGAAACCTCTGGATCTGTCCTGCCSTGGCTCCATGGCACATTATCTCCATTGCACAGTGGCAGAGACCTTCCTGTCATCTATTAAATGGTGTGAATCRTTTCCACAGTTCTCCTCTAGAAGCCAAGACATTTGGTTCTTGATTTTGGCAGTTTGGGAAGTTTGTCTGGGGACCTGGAGAGAAGGAGGCCTTGAACTTCTGCTGAGCAAAGTAGAGGCAGAAGCTGTCCCAGAGCTGGCCTCAGACACCCATCCAAGGAAGTCCCTGATTATCCAGCTCAATTATTGATTATCATATTGTGATTATATTGATATGATTATCCTGACAGGTCAAACAGGGCTCTGAACAACCTGATGCAGTGGAAGATGTCTCTTCTCATTGCAGGAGGTTGGACTGAGTGACCTTTAAGGGTCTCTTGTAACCCAAACCATTCCATGACTCTACAATTCCATGACCTGGAGGGTCCTGAAGAGTGTGGGAGCACATTTCTGCAAAATGGCCTGCAAGGAAAAATCCACATTAATCAGAGTAYATWTCTGCAAAATGGCCTGCAAGGAAAAACCCACATTAATTGCCTTTGCAGGGACAGTCTTCAAGCCTCACAAGTCCAAGCCTTTGCATCTAGGAGACCATGACAGAGGTCCTGAGCTTGACATTCCACATTGTTCCCCAGGGAATGCTGTCACTGGAGTGACTCTCTGSCATCAGGGTGTTTGCAGCCTGGGTCCACACTGAGGACCTCCCCAAACAATGACCCTGAGCTTGCCTGCCCATCATTCGGCATTATCTAATCATCCTTTGAGGTTGTTCCCTAGGGAAATGTGCTTCCCTTCCCAGAAAAGCCTTTTCCACCCACAAAGATGGAGCACTGGTGAGTTGAGAGGTGCACAGAGATTTCCCACCTTCCTGGGTTGTTGTGGTGAAAAGCTGCTCAGTGCAGCTCCTTTTCCACAGTTGTGCCACAGCAGGGAAAAATCCAGATATTTCTGACACAATTGAATGCTGAAAATTCACCAGTGTTTTATGCTCAGAATAGTCAGCATATGAAATAAGGAAAACTGACTTCAGTGGGATTTAGAATCTAATGTTGCATTTAACATTATTGTTAATAAAATGCTTCAATTATATTTTTTTTTCCCTAGAAATTCTCAGTTCTTTACAGACAAAACCCAAGAATCTCATACAACAGTCTCAGTGGCTGAGGAKGAACAATAAACATGAACAAAGTACAATAAAATTTGCTGAAAACATGGGATTGCCACCTCATTTCTCCCTTTCCCAGCTCTCAGGATGAATGATCTGAARTTCCTGACCTTTAACTATCCAGTGGTGTGGAGCAGGTTCTGCCTCTGTTTGCCCCAGTAAGCAATTCCAGATGAATTTTTCATAAGCTCAGGGTACATTTTGAATCTAAAMTATGGTCCAGACATTGCCTCTGCAGCTGGTATTTTCCAATTAGCTG
Source organism: Cardinalis cardinalis (assembly GCA_014549065.1). Lineage (NCBI taxonomy): Eukaryota > Metazoa > Chordata > Aves > Passeriformes > Cardinalidae > Cardinalis > Cardinalis cardinalis. Next base: position 480,130 of record JACDOX010000253.1, read on the forward strand.
CAAAATTAGCAGCCTTGAAAGGATGATTTTCCTTGTTGGTGCTCTCATACAAACAGGGCCCTAAGCTCTGGAGAGCTGCAGCACCCCAGTCACTGAGGCAGAAGAGAATAGGAAGAGTTTACATAAATTTAAAATGGAGAAAGAATTTCATCTCATAGCTTTATTTGTCTGTTCTCACTGCCCATTGCTCCTGGTTCATGCTCAGCTGTTGATCACATCTATGAGGGTGGCCAGMTCCAGCTCTGGGTTTGGGTGCTCCCTCCAAGTTTGGTAAATGCCAAAGATGAGGTGGCAGCCAGATCTTGGAATTCAGAAAAACTGTCAAAAACACATCTCTGTGTGTAACAAAYTGCTACCAGATCCAACAAATATTAGCTGTAACAAACTGCTACCAGATCCAACAAATATTAGCTGGCTACACCATGCAAACCCTGACTGTGGGCAGGGCCTGAGCATCGCTTTCCCTTGTGGAAATCCAACTCAGATGAGCCCTCAACAAGGAGTCCAAAGTGATTTCTGATTGTAGAAGAAGGTTACATCCTAATTAAGTGGAGGAATGACAAAAACCAGCTGCCTTCCTGAGAAGAGACCCTCCTTACCAATCTCGTGTTAACAGGAGGAGCAGGAAGATGCCGACAGCTGCACGGAATCACTATAATTAAAAAAGGGAAAAGACAAAACTTTCCAGTAAGCAGAGAGCTGTGGGCATCCTGCAGTGGGGAAAGGTTAATTCCAGCCTCATCTCCCAGCTGGCTCCACGAGGACAGAGGTTAAAKATGAAGCTGTAACATACACATGTCAACACAGCTCAGATCTCTGCCTAGCAGTCACCCTCCCGGAGCCTGCCCTGAAAAAAACATTTCCCTCCTGTTTGGTGAAGGGAATCCACCTCCCTGCACGTTTTAATGGAGTTAAAAAATAAGTGTTATTAAATATGAATGCTTAAGAGGCTGTGTCTCCAATTGAGACGTCTGGTCTCAGGCTGTAGAAGACAAGTATTGAAAAGAGAGATCCCTTGGGGGCTCCCAGCGAGACAAACTTCTGAAAATAACTGGAAGCTGGAAAATATCTGAACAGGGATATTACATGTGCTTGCCCTGCTTGGACCTTTCCCCTGGGGTCTGCTTGCAGCCACACTTCTGTTGCCTTTCCTGTTACAGACGGGCTTGGCCTGTTCTACCAAAGCCAAGCATACCTCGCTAAGAAGAGGAAAAACTAAAGGGAGATGGGGAAAATCTGGGAAAAAAAAGTGTTTAAAGCCCAGGAGCTGGTAGGTTGCCAAATGGTGCTCTGGGAGGAGTCCTGGCTGGACAAGGGGACAGAAACTGTCCCTGCTGCCTCTCTCCYACCCTGGTTTGCTCCCTTGCCAAGGAGATCCTGTTGTTTGCTGAGGCCTTGGAGGAGGAAGGTATAAATACAAAAATGAAGGAAAAGAGCAACCAGTTCCTCAGCAAGAAGCTGTGGAAGGGTGGCTGCTCATTTCTGCACTGCAGAAAGGACAGGRGCCAGAGGATGCTGCAAACCATCTTGTAACAACACTCCCATGCCCTGCAGGAACATTTTTGCCAAGATAAGCATCCCCTAGGTTGTTCTCTGGCTGGCTGTGGTTAATGCAGAGAGGTGATGGAATATAGCTGGGACTTCACTTACACAGCCCAGTGGTAACTAATACACACAGTCATGGAATCCTGGGGTGSTTTGGATTGGGASGGACCTGAAGATCATCCAGTGCCATCCCCTGCCATGTCAGGGACACTYTTCACTGTCCCAGGCTGCTCCAAGCCCTGTCCAACCAGGCCTTGGGCACATCCAGGAAGCCAGGGGCWGCCACAGCTTCTCTGGGCARCMTGTGCCAGGGCCTGCCCACCCTCACAGGGAAGAATTCCTTCCTAAAATCTCATCTAAATCTCTCCTCTTTTAGTTTAAAAATGTTCCCCCTCTTTCTATCACTCTGTGTCCCTGTAAAAACCCACTCTCTCTCTTTTTTGCAACCCTCTTGAAGTACTGGAAGCCTGGAAGGCTGGAATGGTTTTGCTCCCTGGCTGTGAGGGTACCCTCAAAACCATTTTGGGAAGATGCATCRCTGTCCCCTATTTTGACAGCAGTTCCTTCTCTCAGCCCCTGTCCTCAGCTTTGCTCCTCAAAACCCTTGTGCCTCAGCAGAACCCCAGGATCTTCCCTCACCCATATTTTTCTCCATGCAGCCCTTACTGGACTTGCCCTTCTGCCACACTTCAGCATGCCAGAAGGCTGATGTGTTAAAAAAGTGATGTATTGAAGCAGCATTGCTCATTCTCAGGTATCAGAAAGTCTCTGTGCTCTCTTGGAAATCAGAAAGCCATCCTTGAAATGACTGGAAGGAAAACAAATTAAGCAGCCCTTACACTTGTGTCTCCATGAGTTTAACTGGTGTGACTTGGTGCTGGGGTGTCCATGAGCAAATCCCATTCTCATCCCCTGCTAAAGTGAAATTAAATAATTCCTTCACTATCAATAATTCCTTCACTAAATAATTCCTTCACTATCAATARTTCCTTCACTGCCAATCCCAAGAAGTGCAATTTAAGTTTAGAGTTTGAAAATGGGGTGGGAATGTAGGATGTAAAACCGTGGATAGCCTGAGCAGTGTGTAAGCTACAGAGCAAACTGAGAAGGACATTAACTAAATCCTTGGAAGATTGCAGGGCAACATAAATCTTACCCCTACCTGAAATGTGATTCCCTGCATGGGGGGTCTGGGTGACCTTTACCTCTGAAGGTTTCCTGTTGGCATCCAACCTCTTGTACTTTGAGCTTAGGACAGCACAAGCCAGGGATTGGATTTTAAATTCCTTTTAAAATTTTACGGAAAACAAGCCAAGTGTTTTGAGTGGATGCTTTTTCAGGTGACCAAATTTTTGTTTGTTTTGTGGGTGGAAGTGTTTTCCTATAGTGGCTTTTTCATGTGTCTTTGTTTGCTTGTTTGTTTTGTGAAAACCCCAGAAGTGGGAAAAACAAACCAACAAAACGTGGTTTTCACCAAAAAGGCTGAATCCTCTACCTGAAAGATTTATAGAGGTTTTTCTTTTGAGGGGGGAAGGTGGTGAGTTTGAAAAATTAGAAGTTAAACATCAGAAAGCTGTGGTGAAGTGTTTGCCTGCAGAGATGGGGACAGATTTTTTACAAGAACCCGTAGTGATAGAACAAAGAGAAATGGCTTCAAACTACACCTAAAGAAGAAATTTTTTAAGGTAAGGGTGCAGAAACACTGGCACAGGTTGTTTAGAAAGGTGGTAGATGTCCTATCCCTGGAAATGTCCAAGGCCAGGTTGGACAGGGCTTGGAGCAGCCTGGTCCAGTGAAAGGTGTCCCTGCCCATGGCAGGAGGTGGAATGAGATGAACTTTGAAGTTCCCTTCCAACCCAAACCATTTTGGGATTCCATGATTCCATGAATGAAGCTCAGGGAATGCTCTTGGAGGATTCCCTTCTCTATCCCCTGGCCTGTTTGAATTTGGAAGAAATTGGATTGAGGACTTCCATGGGGGAGTTGTGGGACTCAGTTCTGTGGCTGGGCACTCTCTTTCATCCCCAAAATGTAGGACTGAAGGCTGACATGATACAAAGTGTTGTGGGGTGACAATATTCCTTACAACTCCTCCCTTACAACACAACAAAGACATTGAGTCTACTCAACTCCCCTCCTCCATCCCCTACCCTGTAATATCACAGCCATTCTCAGTTTTTCCCTTAATTCTGAGTCATTTCTGTAGCTTTTCTTCAAAATAGGAAATAGAAGGGGTGGGTTTGCTTTTTTAAAATTATTTATTATTAAGCATGCATTTGCAGCAAAGAAAGAAATGAGAATTTGCACCAGACACGCAGAGAAATGTTGAAAAACAGCAAAAGAAATATTCCAATCCTTTCTGAGAAAACAAGGCAGAGGCAACCTCTGGGAATCAAAGTGCACATACACACGAACAGCAAAAATCAAACACGCTGCATATTAATTCAAGCCAACTTATTTTTCAGAGCTAGAACTTGGAAAACATAAACAAGTTCCTACAAAAACAGAGGAAATTGGCTGGCATTTCCCAGTCTTCCTTTCACAGTTTTTGAAGATGTTTGATAAGAGATCCTCTCGGTCTTTTGAAGTCAGGGACAGTCCAGTTCCAATGCCAACCCAAAGGCAGAGTCATCACTTTCAGAGGAAACAATGGATTCCATCCCTGCTGCATAGGRACCAAACTCCATCCTCTGGATCACAGCTCCTCCTCCAGTGGGACAGAGCAGATCAGAAGGTGCCTGAGAGCTCCCAGATAGAGTCTGTCTGATCAGGGGGGCTCATTAAATGTCAAATACCCAGAGGAAATGGACTCAGGCTCTGAGAAAGTGGCTCCTYCTGAAGACAGAATTCTTGTCACAATACATTCAACATTTAAAGCCTTTTATTCAGCCTCAGGTCCCAGTGGCAAAACACCATTTTCAGTCAGAAGCCTGGCTCCACCACTCAGCTCTTTCCATTGATTTTCCTTGGCAGCTCTATGGATATTCCAAGGATTGGGGCCACTGGAAGGGCTTAGCTCAGCAGTTCCCAGGGTGTAGAAGACCTTAAGGTCATTCAGAGTGGTCTGCACACACACCAACACACACACACAAGCTGAACCCATGYGTGCAGATGGACAGATTTTTAAACCTGCCTTGGCAACTTTTCCTGGGGCAGCTCTCTGGGCAGCAGGCACAGCTGGAATATCTCAGCTCCTTCTGCCCCTGCACACAGCACAGTGCTGACTCAGGTGTCAATGCCAGCCTTCCACATCTTCCTCCTCCTGGAGGCTGCTGTCCCTAAGAACCACTTTAGCTGGCACATAAAATTATTTGTGGCTTGGATAGAAACCCTCCTAATGCCCCTCTGTGGCTCACAGAGGTACAAAGGAGCTCAGCAGAGATACCAGCAGTCTCTGAAATGAGCACACTGCTCTCCTCAGGGTGTTTGGGCTCCTGCCTGGACTGAGCTGAGGGACCTCCACTCTGACCCAGGGATTTTCACATGTTCAAGCTTTTTTTCATTGCTGTGTAGGCAAAGCCTCTTTCTCCAAGTGTAGGCAAAGCTGTCAGCATCTCCTCCTRAGGAACATCTGTGCTTGGCTAACTGACCAGGAGGATGATTTCCWTGGGAAATCCAGAGAGACAGCTCATAGAAATGTTCCAAACTCTTCCCAGGGACATCAGCCCTTAGCTCCCATTGGCTCCAGTGAGAATATTCCTCAGAAAACATTGGATAAAACACGCCAGTGAACCTCCTTTTTATCTCCTGAGTAGGTGATGTGTTGTCCTTTGTYGGTGGTGCTGGGTTAACACTTGGACTTGATGATCTTAGGGCTTTATTAAATCTTATTAATTCTATAATTCTACTAAAGTCAGACCCTCCTGGTGGTGGGAGTGTTTCTCTTGCTGGTCATTGATAAACATCAAGATCTCCTTCAAATAAAGTGGTGGCATTGCATGCCAATCTTTGCTGTCTTTGTACTTAACACTAACTCCAGGTGCTCCTTTTCCAGGAAGCTCAGCCCACTGGCAGTGCTGCTATTTTATAAGGAACATCTAAAGCTGATAATAGCACAAGGATCAGACAGAGTCCCTGAGGTCCCTTCCAAGCCTTAGAGTGTGACATTGGGTGCTGGCTCCTACTAAAACTCCAGCCAGGAGCAAACTGTGACTGATCTCTTCTCCCAAGATTGCCCTAAAACAGATTTTTGGGATTTTACCTGGACAATAAGGCAAYCCTCTAAGCTGCCAGCACAGAGCAAAACAGGCAACTCCAGGATGCAATTCTTCTCCTTCTCCACCAGACAGCCAAGCTTGTGTAGGGATTGAGCAAATCCCTTCAGGTGTCTGTTCCTCACCTTTAAATATTCAGGCAGCAAAAATGAGCAGGTCAGGTGAAGGAATCTGAATTTAGTGAAAGTAAACCCTTTACCTTTGTCCTGCCAAAACTAAAAGCTCTTTTGCCTCCCCAGAACATGCAAGTGTCTTGTCCCTGGGAATACCTGTCAGAATATTTTTTCAGGTTTGTTTTTTTGGGGTTTTTGTTTTTGTTTTTGTTTTTTTTAAGAACAAGCAACTTTACGCCAGTTGCTGTTACAAATGTGCTTTTTTCAGCAGTTGTGGAGGTCAAGTCACAAGTCCATTGGTATAAATCGCTCACAATCTCAGCTGACATCTTGTCAGGAGCTGGTTAAAAGCACTTTTAGGGCTCAGAAGGAAACCTGTAAAGGACAAAAAGCCTTCAGTGGGGTGAATCACCATCTGGTCTAATAGAGMCACATCCTTCCCAGGGCTACTGGGAGGACCTGTGTTCAGGAATGCTTTATTCTTGGAGGAAGCCATTAAAAAAAAGTACAAGGAAGGGTGGGGTCACAATCTCTGATGTTATAAATGAGTMAAAACTTTTTCATTAACCCATCATCTGATCAGCAGTAACTAAATAGTYATATTTCTGATCTTAAAATTTGGGGACTGCCAAAGTGAAGGGCTGGCTTAGGCCAGTCCTACATTTCTCCATGTAGGAGAGCCCACCTGGGATGTGCTGATGCTGATCAATAATCCTTCAGCACCGTGGGTTTGTGGGCTTAGAAGAGACAGAGAGGAGTCCAAGGCTGGCAATTTTTCTGTCACTGCTGAGTTGAGAAAAGGCTGCTGAGCTCTGACTTACAGAAAGCAGTGATCCTCTGCATCATCCAGGAACACAGGAGGCGAAAGGGAGGCTCTGGGAAAAGGAGATTTAGGTTTCAGACTGAGCAAGTCTGAGGAAAAAAAAAACCTGTGGGAGCCATCTGACCTGGGCTTTGCTATTTGCTGTGCATTTCTTGTCTAACACAACTCATAAGGCTGGAATGTGTAGTAGCCTGAGAGAGAGAGCCTGTTTGCATTGCATATGAAAGCACAATAAAAGCAAAGCTTGCACCCAGAGAGCTTTAGAGACTAAAAAAATTGTTGTTTATATTTGAGAGGACAGAAGAAGGATGGAAAAGAAAACAATGACACACCCAGGAGTAAACAGGAGGTAGAAGTAGAGTAAGAGCCTGAATGAGAGATGCAGGACTCCAGGCAGCTCTTCAAAATGCAGTTTATTGTATTTTATTGATTTTATATTATATTGATGTCACAGCAGCCCAGGGTGGTGGGTGACAGAGCTGTGCCCRCAGCTGTCAGCTCCAGCTGCAGGCAGCCCTGGAGACCCTTTGGTTTTGGTTACAATGCATTATAGACTTTTCTTTGCTGAGCATCTTAATGCAGTACAATCAATCTATACCTTAACTTTTATCTACAGTCTATCATAACTCCTGTAATTACCATATTCATGTTACTGTTCTCCAATCACTCAAAGTCAGTACATTACAGTTTAAGCTAGAAGTTGTTTTTCAGTTTTCTTGCAGTGGAAAATTCTGAGACCTTTTTTCTCCTTGCACCATTTGCTGACTTGTTTGCCTGTGCTATCTTTGTGCTTGGTAAAAACATCTTCTTGTTTGGGGTGGGTTTATCCTTTGCTCTAAGCCATAAAACCCCTTCTAACTCMCACACCCTTTGCCTCCTTGGTTATCCAGTCAGACTGGCTCAGCAATTTGTTTCTTCTCTATCAAAACTTGCTTTCATTTTTATTCCTTCTTCAGATTCTACATTTARAAATCTTTCTGCCAAGCACACATATCTGTGAGACCTTCTTGTCACACTTTCATCCTTCCCAACAAAGTAGGTAGGAGATGAACCCAGGTATGCTGGCAGCCTGCTGCTTTCTCCTTTTGCCCCCTCTGACTGAAAGAGTCAAAAGCTGGAGGAAGGAAAGGACTGGCACACGGCAAAACCAGGCAGATGTGATTTTTAGGAAGAATACCTGTTTGCAGAGGCAGCAGATTTCCTTATCTCATTGATGCTCCTGTTCTCTGAGCATAACTATTCACTGTGCCYTTCCACCACCTGTATCAGCAGCAGCAGAAAGGCACTGCTGCTCTTTTTCTGGGCTTCCCATCCCCATCCATTTCCCCCTGCCATTTTCTGTGGGCACAGAGTGTGCAGCCCAGTGACAGAGCAATGGCCCCGTGTGATGGACTGCATCTCCCTCTGTGACCTGTTTGCTCTGCCACAGAGACAGCCCCAGATCCTGCAAGGAGCAACAAAGAGCCCATAAAGGAGATCATTTATCCCTTTCCCAGACACATCCATGAAAGCAACTTATCTTCCCCTTCATCCACCCAGAGCCAGGATGTGGCTCTTATCTGCCTGTAAACCAGACAGAGTGTGGAGCATGTTGCCCTTTAAGGTCAACCTGTTGAAAAAGAAGGATAACAAAAAGGAGAAGTAGCAGCATTTTTAAGCTTTGTTTTTTTCCCAGCAGCTCGGGTGTGTTGGACATGCCTGTCATCATGGCAATCCCTGGGAAATGGGACCTGTGCCTGCTTTTTGTGTTCCTCTTGGAGCTCTTACTTACCCCTGATGTTTGAGCTCCATTTGCTCAGAGCCAGCCCAGAGGAGGCCACAAAGATGCTCAGAGGCTTGCAGCACCTCTGCTGTGAAGAAGTCTGGAGAAGAGAAGGCTTTGGGGAGACCTTGTTGCAGCCTTCCAATACATGAAGGGGGTTAAGAGATGGAATAAGATTTTTTACAAGGACATGAAAAAGACAAGAGTGYAGCCATGATATTTTCTGAAAAATCCTTTCCTTAGGATTTTTTCTCCTGAAAAGCCTGAGAGGCCTCAGGAACAAAATGTAAACAATGGTTATCTGCTGCTGTGGGATGCAACAGGTGCATCTGGGATTGGTCCATGTTGGTTGTTTCTAATTAATGGCCAATCACAGCCCAGCTGTCTCAGACTCTCTGGTCACTCATAAGATTTTGTTATCATTCCAATTATTTTTCTATTCCTTTCCTTGCTAGCCTTCTGAGGAAATCCTTTCTTCTATTCTTTTAGTATAGTTTTAATATAATATATATCATAAAATAATAAATCAGCCTTCTGAAACATGGAGTCAAGATTCTCATCTCTTCCCTCGTCCTGRGACCTCTGTGAACACCACCACACAAGAGTTTTAAACTTAAAGAGTAGATTTTGATTGAATATAAGGAAGAAATTCTTTTTTGTGRRGGTGGGSAGGCCCTGGCACAGGGTGCCCAGAGCAGCTGTGGCTGCCCCTGGATCCCTGGAAGTGTCCAAGGCCRGGYTGGAYRGGGCTTGGAGCACCCTGGGATGGTGGAAGGTGTCCCTGCCCATGGCAGGGGTGGGACTRKATGATCTTAAAGGTCCCTTCCAAAGCCARTCATGCTCTGATTCCATGGGTTTGTTTGCAGGGAGCTGGGCAATAGAGTCAGTGGCCAATGAGGTGTTACACAACCTCTGCTAACAGAAAGCTCTCCAGTGGGTGAGGTGAATCACATTCCTACCAATCCTGCCTCTCTGTGGAGCCTGTCCCCAGCTCAGGAGTGGCCTCTGGCACAAAAGGTGCCCAGTTCAAATGGGGTGAATCCACTCTTRAAGCTCAGTCAGATGAATCCCACCCTGGTGACTCAGAGAGGAGGAATTGCAGTCATACAGGCATGTGCGATTAAGTATTTCCTTTCATTTCTCTTCCAGTCTCACTCCTGGTCATTTTACTGGATGCATCTTGGTTCCTGTGTTATGAATAATAGTGAGTAACCACTTCCTACTCACCTTCTTCATTCCTCCCCACCTTTCATAGTTCTAAAACRTGATTTTAGAAAAGAAACTGGAATGATCCCACACAAAAGACAAGGCTACACTGCAGATTTAAGCAGCTCCATTCTGTTACTCTCTGTTTTGTTCACTATTCCAGTAATTCCTAACATTCAGTTCCCCTGGGCTCTGATGCCAAGATCTCTTTTGTGAGTGGAAATAGCTACCCCAGAGACCATCACTGTGTATAAATATTTAGAGCTACATTTCCCACATGTGCATTACTTTGCATTTACTAACACTCAGTTTCACCTGTCTCTTTGTTGCCCGGTGTTGAGATGATCCTACAACTCCTGGTGGGAATATTAGTTTCAATTACCATGAATAATTCTGTGTCATCAGCAAATTTCATCACTCTTTTATTGTCAGTCTTTTCCAAATCATTTACAAGTGCATTCAAGAACACAGTTCCCAGTGGAAAAMCCTGCAGGACTCTCCTGGCAATGTTTCCCATCATCAAAACCAATCAAYTCTTTGTTTCTTACCTTTTAATAAATTAATAATCTACAAGAATAATTAATCCCACAACTTCATTTTTTGACTGCTCTGTTGAAAGGCCATGCTGACAACTCCCCATTTCCACACAGCTGGGCGATTTTATCACATGTTCACAAACTCCTTCCAAACAGTTGGAATTTTGGGGATTAATTCCTCTAAAAGAGGTGTTGCCTTATTAATTCCTCTAAAAGAGGATCCTGCCTTCTCCCCAACGTGTTGCATTTAGCCCTGGGACTATGGATGCTGCTCCTCCTTGCAGACCCCACCAGTGAGTTTAATTCAGATGTCAGCATTCATTTCCCAGGTCCTCATGGTGCCCTTCTGAAGAATTCCCAGCACAATTGCTGTTTTGTATTCCCCTGCAGCTAAGTCTGATTGAAGTGACAAGCTTCAYACCACGATTAATAATACAGTAGTTTTGTATCTCCATTCCCTCTTGAATCATGTATCCTTTCTTCCCATTGATTTTTTATAATTTATTTTACTGACCCTTCTGTGAGGGATCATTCCTGTGATTGACTCCCTCCTTCTTCTTCCCCAAGATCAATGTTGGTGTAGGAACCATCTGAATCCACTCCATATTTAACAGGATTGGAAGAATTCATTAAACCTTTCTGCTGCACACAGTGGCCATCTCTTTCTCCCTTTCATCTCTTTTACTCCATTTAAAAGTCCCTTAGAGTCCCTGGCAGATTCTTGTACCAATAAACTGGAGCGAGGTTTTATTGATATTTCATTCCTTTAGTAAAATGTTTCTTCAAATCTTGTTGGCATAATTTATTGATGTTTTATGTTAAACTTCCAGATATTGAGTTTCTTCTATGCCTCATTTGTCATATAGATCTTATTAAGGATTTTGCCTTGCTTCAATCACTTTTAGTCTTTTACTAAGCACTTATTTATCTAGATTTAGTCTTTTTTAAAGATCTTTTTARTACATGATATATATTTGTCCTCTGAGCATCCAGTTTGTTGCCTGCAAAGTATCTACTCTACCATATATAAGAACTTTGTAATTTTTGCCATTTCTTATAGTTTCTTTTTGCAAGTTTCCGCCTTTTTTATTAAGTTCAACCCCTTTTGGGGCATAAGTTTCACTAGTAGACTTTTTTATCTTTTCCCTCCTTGTAAATATTTGAATTTATGTACATTATGTTCACTGTCAAAGCGTAGCTTTGGAAGCTGCTGGAATTCCCAGGCTTCAGGAACAAGGAAATAAAATCCAGTGATTCCGCCTGTACCATGTCATTSTTTGAATAGTTTTTTTTAACCACTTTTATACCTCTGGTAGAGAGCAGAAAAAGCTGGCCTCTGAGAGGTGAGATTACACTGAAGATCACCCATCATTTAATCATAGCCTGATTATCATCAKAGTTAATTTCAAAGTTAGATTCTGTTGTATCAGATCTCGTCTAGTCCAACTTTTCACCTCTCCAAGGATATTCTGAAGCTSTTTCAATAATCAGTCATGCCCATGGTGAAGAATTGCACCTTAAAACCAGACAGAATTTCTTTTTCTGCTTTTATTTTTACTTTTCTCTTGCTATCTCACAGTTCACCTTTGTCTTCACTGAGCAAAGTCCATCTCCTGCTGCAGCCTCATGGTCTGCCCATCCAGTCCCCATCTCTCCAATCTGTGCACAGACATGTGAGACCATGTCAGAAGTGCTGCTTAAATACAGGTAGGAGACATCAGCTGCTCCTGCCTGTCAGCTCATCCCAGGAGTTAAAGTTGTCCAAATACAGCCTGCTCTCAGTAAATCATTTTCATAATCCCTTTTTTTAAAAACTTCCCTGTCTGTAAACAGCTCACAGGAGGACTTGTCCCATCATTTTCCAAAGGTCTGAAGAAAAGTCAGTCAGATTTAAGTTCCTTGGATCCTTTCACCTGCCTCTTTGAATTTGAATGGAGTGTTTGCCTTTTTCCATCAGGAAACTCCAGGAGTTGCCACAGTCATTCAGACGTTGGCCAGCACCCTCAAAGACAAATCTCCTTGTCCTCTGCTGTCCTGTGGACTTGTAATTGCCTATAAATGATTTAATTCTCCTCTACTCTGWGTAGAGTCTTTCTTCTCCTGCCACAAGGCAGGTAGCTCTGGRAAGTTTGGAGAAGTCTCCAGCAAATACTGAAGCTAAGAAAGCACTTGGTTATTTCCTTATAAAGCATCCTACACAGTTTTGCTGCAGCAGAGAAAGCAGCTGCCTCTGTGACCTTTTCCTGGAGCACTTTCAATCAGAGACAGGATTTTAGGGTGGCTTTTCTGTGCAATGTCATCATCATCAGAACAGAGCTGGGGGATACCTGATGATGATATCAGCTGCTTGTTTTGGAGCTGGAGCTGCTTTTTCTCCAGATGTTGTACAAGGCTCAGTAAATGCTAACCCTTCCCACAGATGCTGGATTKCAGCAGAGCTGTGATTAGAGAGCCCTACAACACATCTGATATTGCTGAGTAGGGGGCAGGAGGAAGAGGATCCTCTTCATCACTGCTGCAGGACAAGGAGTCATCCACCAGTTACCACTAACCCACAGCTCAGGATTGAAATCCAAATGTGCAGCAACCACACACTGCCTGCAAAGCTGGGCTGCAGGAGAGGAGGAAGGAGARTTGCTGCAGCCCATCCTGTTGTTGTTTTTGTAGGATCAGGTTCTGCCTTTGGTGTGTGTGGAACTTTAGTTGGGCCTCAGGTCTTCAAAGAGACACGAGCAGTTGTTGGTTGCTATAAATTAGTTTATTGCATGAATACATCAGTCTCAAAGGCAAAGAGTTCAAGCTGTTAAAGTCCCTGCTGAAGCTTTCTGGCACAGGGTCCCAAGCTGGAGCAGCAGCTGCAAGGCTGCTCTCTGGTGTGCAGTGCCAGGTTCCGTGCAGGAGCAGCAGCAGCAGCACAACAATTGTTCCCTGGGGTAGAGTCCAGTGTCCCCAGCAGCACCAGTAGGGACCACAGCCCCTTTTTCTTCTTTTTTCTTTTTGTTGTTCTTCTTTCCTTCTCTTCTTGTTGTTGTGGTTTTTGTTTCTTGCACCCCATTTCAGGGCACTTTATTCACAAAACATCCAATCAGCTAAAAACAMGATTCTAAATCATTCTTTCTAAACCAATCTGAACTTGATTCTAATGTGCAAAAGTAGYATGAAAGTAGTGCCAGYTCTTASCTAAAAACTACACATRTAATATTATCTATTTACACAAATATACCATTTTCTTACTTAAAATTTACATCTATGAGTTTATCTATTTACACATATAGTTTTATCTATTTACACATATAGTTCTATCTGTTCTAGAGATGCAAGCAAAGTTCTGCTATATTTTTGTTGTTTGGAGCTAAGTTACTGAACTTTAAAACTAGGCTTTAGGGCCTTTACTAGCTAACACAGTTTCTTAAGGCACTTAAAATGTATTTCTACTTACTTAAAACTGTAACTTASACTTACTTAAAACTCAAACCTACACTTCTGCTTCATATCTGTGTGGCCTAATATATCTTAATTTCTCTAAAGGCTTTAATTCAACCCCTGCATTCATCTCTCTCTCTGAGGAACTCAAAGGCTTTCATTCCAAGAGGTGTAGCTCAGTCCTTGGTCCTGATTTGTCYTGTAGCCCAAAGCAGAGTCCAGCTCTGAGTTTGCACAGGGTGAGTTGAGGGATGTTGGGCTGACACCTCCTTGCTCAGGGAACCATGTCTGGAGCCCCTGGGCTCCACTACTGATTAGAACACGGGTACATTTTTAATCTGTTTCCTCTTTCCCCCTGCCTCACTGTTCCTTAAATCCAGCCCTCTCTTGTTGTAACTCTGATCTGAATTCACACTGAAACCTGCCTTTCGTTTCTCTGCCTTTCCCACATGCCAGCCTCCCTCCCCTCCCTCTGCTGCCTGTAATTTACGTCCTGCCCCTTGCCTGACACAGATGGGATTTCACATTTAAACAATGTTCCACCGTGTACCATTTCCCCCTGATAAGTAGACCCAGTCCCAGGGTGACTCAGCCCCGTGGCACGCAGGTAATTTCTTCAGCTCCCTCTCATGGCATTCCTCTCCCGTGCCTGCCTGTGAGAGATTCTCACATTCTGGATGTCTGTGTGTGCCTCAGGTGACTGGGTGACCTGTTTGCAGTGCACAAAGATGTGATGCACAGATTTAATAAAAATCTTCGTAGCAGCTCTGTCTKGAAAACCCCAAATTGTTCTCATTAGGAGAAAAAGTGTTGAACRTTCTTAACCACAGTATCTCTGGGCAATCACTTCCAGTATTTCACYACWYTCACAGGRAAGAATTTATTCCTAATATCCCACCYAAATCTCTCCTCTTTCTGCTTAAAACCATTCCCCCTTGTCTATCACTACATATCACAAAGTGCCATGTCTTGTTTTTTGAAAAAGGATTCTGCCACATCCCTTGTTACTATGCCTAATCAATTTTCCAGTGACAAAACTTTTCATAACATCTAACCTGAACCTTCCCTGGTGCAACTTGAGGCCATTCCATCTTCTATTCCCCAGAACCACACATCCATTTTTGCTGATGAATGTTGCAGATTTTCCTCTGTGGCTGTTTTTGAGCTGCCTCATCTCTCAAGTGAGCGGTTGAGACGGGTCGGAATAACACCGTGAGGGACCCTGCCAACACAGATAGACATCACCACAGACAGAACTGCAGCTTTCTTCCCTCCAAACATATGTTCCTCYTGTTGCCATAACTGGAATCAGCTTGTTGGAGAGCCAGGAGAAGTGTCCCAAAATAAGTAATAATTCACTCCTCAGATCCGATGGGCTTGCGTCAGGATTACGAAGGCAAAATCCAAGACAGTTACAAATCCAGGGAGTAATGGTGCACTGATAAAAGGGAAGAGGGAGGAGAATCACATTCYTCCCAGCCCAGCAGGCTGCCAGGGAATAATTCTTTATTCCAAAAGGAATAAGAACATTTTGTGCTCTGCACACCAAGTCCTCAGCCTGGCAAAGGGTGTGAGCCTTATCAGCTGGACAGGGACTCTGTGCCGCCCCAGCACCGCTCTGAGCCAGGTCACACCTCTGAGGTGTGATCTCCTTCCCTGGTTTGCTTCTGCTTTGCATTTCTCAGCTGGGCACTTCCTCATCCCCAAAAACCCCATTGGATGGGCTAGATTAACCCTTTTTTTGCAATACTTTGGGCTTCACCCACAAGTGACAGGAGATTTAATTGTCTGTTTTCCTTCACCTTTTTTATTCTGCTTCCGYAATGTCCAAAAATGTATCTTCTTTTTTCCCCCCCTCTTTTTTTCCTTGAGCTTTGAGTACTGACAGATTCCTTTTTTCCAGTTGCCCAAGGGAGGCTTAGAGGGGTCAAAAATGTGCTTATTATAGGTTTTTCTCAAGGCTGGCAGGTCAAGAGGGTCCAATCTAATCAAGAAGAAACATCCTCCTCCAGACGAGGGTCATGATGGAKTGTACCACAGGTCTGCCTGTGAACTGCCCAGAGCAACACTGTCAAATAGGAAAAAAACTCTATAAACTAATAAATAAATAACTCAGACATGTTGAAAAAACACTTTTTTACTTGCTTTCAAGCTGAAAAGTTGAAGTGCTAAATTGCAAACTTTGCTGTGGTTTAAGTTGACCTTTCTCAAGAGCTTGTAGGGATAAGCAGAAAAAGTCACCTGATTTGAAATGTGTAATTTTAARACAAACCCAAAGTGATGACTCAACCTGATACAATTTTTGCCTACTTTTTGCCTGCTTTTTTTTGGCCTATTTTTGTGAATTAAAAAAAAAAGAAAAAAAATMATTCTTGTTCAACCAATATCCATATTTTGATTCTTGACTGACTATATTTTCTGAGAACAGCTTCTGAGCCAAAAAAATCTCYCAGATGAAGATGTAACACTTGTTCTGACTCTGTGAAGCAGCTGATAACCACCAGATACTTTCTGTGTTATTATGGAGGTCACCTACATTTAGATAGGTATTTCTGGCAAATATATGTGAAAACAGGAAACTTCAATTCCCTGTATCAAGAGCAAAATCAGAAATCCCTCCTAAGTTCCTGGAACATCTCACTCTATTCAGTCTGCTGTAAATGACCCACTCTGGACATACCTGCACCTAGGGAAGGATCTTGAAAATGAAAGTGAGCCTTGGACCCAACTAAAGAGCCTGACTGAACACTGAAAGAGCAGATATCCTCCTTTCTTTCAAATTTATTTCCCATCTGACTCTACTTATTTATTTCTAACCAGCAAATCTCCTAAGCTGACTCCCTTCATGCCCTGAAGATGCACTGAGAATTGGGCAAATGCTGAAAAGCTGTTTTCTATGTCTGCTCTGTACTCCGAGAGGAAAGTTGGACCAATTCTCACATCCTAACTCAGCTGCAAAGGTGAAGCAATTTTCAGGCAATGCCTCAGAAAGAAAACCAGGYTCACCAAAATAGGTTTGTGCCCAGCCTGGTCACCTCCACACACATTTTTAAGCAGCTGAGCCAGAGCTCTGGAATCAAAGTTAGGAATCTGTTTAAATTTTCCATTGCAAATCTGTCTGAAGAGCAGGAATGGCATGGTGGTGTCACCAACCCATGTGCCCAATCCCTGAATGATAATAAATCATGGTCAAGTGTCCCTTGGTGCCTTTTGAAAACAGAATAGTCTGAGTTAATGCTTTAAAATATTTACCCCTTGTGGAGGAAAAACAGTCTGCAGCACTACAGGGGGAAGATACAATCAGATACTTTGGAAAAGATTATTAGATGATCTTTACGGTCTACAAGATGATTTTTAGGGTCCTGACAAGGTCTCTGGTGTGGAGATGACCCCGAGGTGTTGGAAAGTCTCTTTTTCCCAGCCCTGAGACTGAAGAAGAAGACAGGATTCCATTCTCAAGGTCGTTTATTTTCTCTTATCTCATACATTGTCTGTCTGACCCACTGAGATCTGCCCAGCAGGTCGGGTTGTGGCACAGTCCCTGCCCTTGGGGTGGTGTTGGCTTTTTATACCAAGAACTACCTGTACTTTATTTACAATGATTTTCTAATACCTATCACCTATGTTAGACAGTCTGTCTCTACTCTAAACAATCCAGAAGTGTCACCATCACAGCAGAAGATGGAGGACAGGAAGGAGAAGGAGAAAAACAGGACACACCCAGATTCCTCCGTCTTGCCTCTTGAACCCCCATTCTAAACCCTCAAAATTCTACTTTTTCACCCTGTGACAAATTCACTATCATTCTACTCAAACTCTTGTGGCTTATAACTCCTCACACAAAGTTGGTAATTGTTTCCATGGGCTAAAATCAAAGGCACAGGTGTTTGTGACTCTGTGCCAAGGTCTCTGAGCCCCCTGCCAGGGTCTGGAGTCCTCCAGGGCAGCCAGAGGAATGTCCTGAGTTCCAACAGGGTCCCTTCCAACCCAAAACATTCCCTGGTTCTATGAAAAGGTGGTGTCTGCTCTGAGTTTCACTCCCTAGACTGCTGCAGAGGAGAAGCACGTCGTGCTATTTGCCTGGAGGAAGCACAACACCAGTGACTATTTGCTTTACCTCTTGGCAAACAAAAATGTAGATTCTTGCTCTGAAGCTGATTCTCATTCACTTTTTTGCATCCACCTTGCACACAGTGCAGACACACTCCCTGCCTCGTGCTTTAGCACAGAGATAACAAGGTGGGATGTGCTTTAGGGTGGTCACAAAGAAGTACCCAAGGCCCTTGGGCTCAGCTTTCTCCATCTGAGGGCTCTCAGTCTGTTCCAGCACACAGCCAGGTCACTGCAGTGCTTGCCAACAATGCCTGGCACAGGAATGTGGTGCTGATCACACCCTCAGAGCTTCCTGCAGCTGCTGGCACAAAGTCAACTTCCCTGTGCCAGGGCAGCACAGCAGCTCCTGCAGCCAGGCTCAAATTTTTGCCCTCAAACCCTCAGTTTCCTTCACTTGGAGCCATGGACTGATTTGGGTTGGAAGGAAAATCAAAGACTATCTCATTCCAAGCCCCCTGCAATRGGCAGGGATACCCTGGCAGTTTTGCTGTGCTTCTCCAGCTCCAGTTCAGCAAATTGGGAAGGATTCTGGTCACCATTGCAAACTTACAGAAAAAGGAGGGCTGTGGTGGGSTCGTGCCCTGCCCCAATCCCACCACAGCTCATTAAGCCCCTCAGCTCCACATCAACCAGCAATATTCCTTGCAAGACTTGTCACCATCACCTTTTGGCATAAAGAAATCTTTGTGGATCCCTCTGGATGTTTCCCTCAATTAATGCACAGTGTGGAACCATGGGGATGTGTGGAATATATTCTACCTCGATTCCTCTGAATTTTGAACTCACTTGGCTTTATTTGCCACTGTGATTATTATTTCATCAGCCTRCCCCAAAACTCCTCTTTTGACCCCCACCTTTCAGCCACATTGACTGTGCAAAGTTCATTCTGGCTTTGTGTCCTTGCTTCTGAATCTCTCAGGAGGTTCTACTTGCAAAGAGGGCTTTGTATAAGTGGGTATCAGTTGTTTTCTTCTCATGAAGTTAATTTTCTTTGATTTCTTGAATAGGAATTTGTGGAAGTATAGACCAGGTCTCAGTGATCAGTGTGGCGCTTTAATTTTCACATACTCTTGTCCTAAGAAAGGCAATTTTTAAATTTATTAAAAAAAAAACCTCCAGTGACTGCCTCTTAGTTTGAAACTTCTTTCAAGTAGCTCCACTAAAACAAAGGTTTCACTTAACAATGCATTTCCTTATGTTCTTTAACTCTCAAGAGCATGCGAGCATATAATCAAAATCCTGGTTRAACAGAAGTTTATTTTAAATGGAAATATCTATAGAAATTGTCAAGAAGGATGTTCCGTCAAACGTCACGGCTCCTGCCAAAAATACATCTCAGCTGGCATTGTATGATGCCTCAAACCCACAGAAAGCTCCTTGAGGATAAACAATGCACTCCACTGCACTTCCAAGCTGCAGGACAGATGGTGACGCAGGAGCTGTTAGCTGTGGCTGAAGGAAAAAATCAAATGTCCCAAGAACTCGAGATAATTGACTTGCTGGAGCTTGTTACCAGATCAAATAACTCAATTCCAGTGCAATTTCAGAATTATGCCTGGGCTCTCTCCCCACTGCAGGCTCAGGAGGCTGCCTGCTGTGACATTTTGTGTTGACTTCTGTGTGCACTGCAGGACCTTTTGGGGATGAATGCTCAGGGAGGTGTCTCCAGTGGGTCAGATGATCTGTGCAGTCCCACTGCACAAATAGTGCTGCCTCAGCTCTAACCTGGGCAGTTCTTCCTAGCCAGGAATATGGAATTTACTACCCAAACTCTTTGGTTTGTAATTCCAAAGGTCGGTTGGATGATTTTTGGCAGATTTGAAATTTTGGGGGGGGGTAGTTTTGCTTGCAAGAAGTTCAGAATCCAAAACACAGTGTTTTGTTTGTCCCTGAAAACCAACCATGGTGTCATTTCGGTGCTCAGATGGACTGGAATGTGACCCTTAAGTAGCTGAAGGCAGCCTAGAAAAAAGATTTATTCACAGAAAGAAAATTCCAGTCATGGAAAGAGACTTTTACAAAAGCACGGAACAACAGGACAAGGGGGAATGGCTCCCAACAGAAAGAGAGTGGGTTCAGATTATAAATTTTGAAAAAAAATCCTTATTGTGAGGGTGGTGAGACACTAGAACAGGCTGTCCAGGGAAATTTTGGATGCCCCATCTCTCAARATGGCCAAGGCCAGGTTGGAGGAGGTTTGGAGCAACCTGATCCAGTGGAAGGTATCAGAGGGAGTGGAGCTGGATGATCTTTCCAACTCAAGCAATTCCATGAATTTGAGATTCTATTAAAATAACTGTCCAGTGCAAGAGCACAGTTATGTAGATACACGTGGCAAAACATGGAATTTCTGCCCCCATGACTGGAATTTTCTTTCTGTGAATAAATAGACATCACATCAGTAACARGTATCACACCCTCATTGCACCAAACACATATTGAATGAGTTTTGCAGCACATTGCAGCTCTGATCTAATCAGCAGTGACCAACTTCCTGACCTAACAGCCTTTTGGTTTAGGATCCACAATGACAAAACTCTGTGAGGCATTAACTTTCCTCAGGAGGAGGGTTTGAAAATTAACCTTATTTGCCACAGTTCATCTCCATCACTCAAGACGACTTTCAGTGTCACAAATACTCTGGGAATATCAAGATTTCCTTGTCTGGTGTCCATTAATTTCAGTGATGTTTCTAAATTAAGCCTAGAGAGAAAGTCCTCAATGACAGTGAGTTACCCAACCACAAGGAGATGATTTAAGAGCAGATGCAACGATGTAGTTGTCAAAAGTTTCCTCTCTGTCTGCCTGGCTGGTGAGTTCAAGATATCCTACAGGATGCCAGTAGATAAGTGCTTCCTGTGACTGGAATCAAAATGTGCCCTAAAATTCTGCCCATGACACAAAATGTGTTTGGGGTGATGCCTTTAAAACTGACAGAGGAGAGGTTTTGATTGKATATTAGGAAGAAAGGAAGAAATTCTTCCCTGTGAGGGTGGTGAGGCCGTGGCACAGGGTSCCCAGAGAAGCTGTGGCTGTCCCAYYCCTGGAAGTGTCCAAGGCCAGGTTGGATGGAGTTTGGAGCAACCTGGGACAGTGGAAGGTGTCCCTGCCCATGACAGGAGGTTGGAACTGGGGGATGTTTAGGCTCCCTTCTAACCCAAACCCCTCTGTGATTCATCCTGTGATTCCATCCTTTTGAGTTTGGTGTTTAAACTCCCATGGAAGCCAACAGAGACTGAGGGCTCAACTCAGCTGAGCTCTGACACCAGCTGAGGAGCTCTAGGACGTCATAGAATATCCTGAGATGGAAGGGATCCCCTAGGATCATCCRAGTGTCACTGTCATATTTTTTCTCCTGAGAAGCTGAGAAGCCCCAGAAAATAGATGTCAACAATAATTATCTGCTGCTGTGGAATGTGGCAGGTGCMTCTTTGATTGGTCTCATGTGAATTGTTTTTACTTAATGACCRATCACAGCCAGCTGTGTCAGACTCTCTGGTCTGTCAGGAGTTTTTATTATTCATTCTTTTCTACTTTTCTGATGTATCCTTTCTCTCTATAGTTTAGTATAGCAAATATATTATATTATGTTATGTTATATATGTTATATTATATATCAGCCTTCTGAAACATGTAGTCAAGATTCTCATCTCTTCCCTCGTCCTGGGGACCCTCAAACACCACCACATCCAAGTCCAACTCCTGGCCCTGCACAGGACACCCCACGAACCCCACCCGGTGCCTGGGTATTCTCTGTGGAGTATAGAAAGCTTACAGATGTATCAGACACCTGGCAAGATAACCCAGATGATGCAATAAACCCATGATCAGGCAGCTGAATCCCACCTACTGTGCATGGCATGCTCAGGAGACCAAAGTAAAGCTCAGCTTGAGGARCAAATGACGTGGAAGGTGGAGGACACCTGCACTCAGCAAGAGCTTCTTCACTGAGGGAGCAGAGACAGGTCAGGAATACCAGACATTAGATGGGATTAGCTTGCACAGCCAGAGACAGTTCCCAAAACAAAACTGCTCTTGATCTCATTGCTCTGTGAGGGGCTGGCCCGAAGCAGTGGCTAGTGGCACAACCAGCTGCGTGCTGCCCCTGTTCCCATCCCTCAACTGCACCTCCTGCCCCTACAGAGGCAGCTCCTGAGCCTCAGGGACTGGAAACCCACCAGAGCTGTTTTGCTGCTGTTTGTTAGGCCCTGCCAGCAATGGTGGAAACTAAATATAAACTGGCTCAGGCTCACAGATTTCATTATCGAGCTCAGAAGAGGAAACACCTGGAGCGAGGGGAGGAGGGGCTGAGCACAGCCAGCTCTGGAGCATGCAGGGAATACCCGCCCCAGAGGCAGCAGTGTTCCCATCACAGCCTCCTAACAAATACCAGATACTGTTTTCCACTCCACTAACACGTCCCTTCAGAGCCACTGTCCACCCTCGGGCTGTAATTGCTGCTCCAGGCTGCTGCAGGCTCCTCATGGATCCATCACTCATTGTGAGAAACAACTGCTCACTTTGAAAATTTAAAGAGGTTTGTTAAACCTTAACAAAAATACAACAAGGGACTACATAAGGAAAAGGCTGCAGTGCTGGGAACTGCCCCTCGTGCATAACACATGGCTGGTTCATCTTCAAGATGGATGTTCAGTCTTTTATACTGCTGGGAGTTGCATCAGYCAGCCCTKGCCCYTCCCAAAGTCTGTCAGTCAGCTCTTCTTTGCCATTTATCAATGGAGACTGCTGTCTTGTCACTGGATTGGAGGTCAGGTGTTGCCATGCTGCAGCCCCTAAGCACCAAGCTTTTCCATTCCCAACTGCCCCATGMGAGGSACACACGTGCAGCCTTCTTTGTACCTGTCCTAGACCACCCCAGCTGTCTGATAGCAACAATACAGGGGGGGAAARGGAACTATGGGGAGAACAGAGGACATCTAAACTACAATAACATAACTAWACATCACTAAAGCTTTTCTTAATATTCACAMAATAGTTATTTTTTAATTGTGAGAGCCAATCATTATCCATCTATAACRCTCATCGAGGCACTGGGGAGGATGAGCAAAAACCATCCTGTCCACCTGCCAGCCCTTCACCATCTTCTGCTGCCCAGGATTTCCCTCACAGGGGACAGGGATGTCTTGCACAGGTTGGGTCCCTATTGGAACCCAGGRCATCCCTCTGGCTGTCCTGGATGGCTCCCGCCTCTGCCAGGGGGCTCAGAGACCTTGGCACAGAGCCCAAGACCCCTGTGACTTTGATTTTGACCCATGGAGCAAATTACCACCTTTATATGAAGAATTACAAGTCAAGAGAGTTTAAGTAGAATAATAGTTAGTTTGTCACGGGGTGAAAAATACATTTTTGGGGGGCTCGGGGTCCCAAGATGGAGGAATTTGGGCATGCCCTGTCCTTCTTCTTTATTCTTCCTAGCCTCCATCTTCTGGGTGATGCTGGCACTTTTGGATTGGTTTAAGGTAGGAACTCACTGTCTAACATGGGTGATAGGTATTGGGAAGGTATGGTAAATAATGTGCACGTAGTTTTTAGTATAAAAGACAACATYGCCTCTGAGAGAGGTCAGTGTGCCTCTGTCTGACCTGCTGAACAGACCTCAGCAGGCCAAAAAGAGAATGTTATAGATAAAAAATAATAAACAACCTTGAAAACCACAGCCGAGGAATCCTGACTCCTTCTTCAACTGCTGGGCTGGGAAAAGAGACTTGTGTCTATCTCAGAGTCACTCTGACCAGCAGAGATTCCAAGAGGTCCCCATCCCACTGTCCCCAGTGTTAAAAACAAGAGCGGGCTCCCAGTACTGGAGTGATTTCAGCATTTATTACAATAAAAAGAAAGGCCTAAAGCAAGGGGCCCCCGTGGGCCGAGCAGGAGCGTTCCCTCGAGGGCGCTGCAAGGCCTGTAGCGATGTCCCCGATGTCCCAGATGGAGCAGCACAATTCAATGGGTCAGAAGCCCCTTTTTATCCTGTTTTTTGTCCCTTTGGATTGATTTCTTTTTGGATCCTTCATTTGCATGAAAGTTTAAGGCCTTGATTGGCCCATTACAGTTCTGTCCAGGCTGGCTCTTTTCGCTTGGGGGGTGCTGCACTTTACTGAGGTGTAATTTCTTATAACTACCCTTTTAACCCCTTTTACCATAACCAAACTAACAGTACATGCTAAAAACGAGAGCAGGCTCCTGGTACTAGAGTGATTTCAGCATTTATTACAATAAAAAGAAAGGCCTAAATCAAGGGGGCCTGGGCCAAGCAGGAGCATTCCGTCGAGGATGCCGCAAGGCCTGTAGCGATGTCTCCGATGTCCCAGATGAAGCAGCACAATTCAGTGGGTCAGAATCCCCTTTATATCCTGTTTTTTGTCCCTTTGGATTGGTTTCTTTTTAGATCCTTCATTTGCATGAAGGTTTAAGGCTCTTGATTGGCCCATTACAGTTCTGTCCAGGCTGGCTTGTGGTGCACTTTACTGAGGTGTGTTATGGTCCATTGAGTACCCTATTTCTTATAACTACCCTTTTAACCCCTTTTACAATATAACAACCAAACTAACAGTAAATGCTTAATGATCTATCAACTATTTTACAACAGTTTCTAACCTATTTTTAACACCCAGCACCACCTAACTCATGGCATTTGCCTTTCCTCCCTTCCCAGCCTCCWGCTCCATCCACCTCCTCCATCCCCGGCCTGGGCTCATCAAAGGACTCTGTGTTGTGCCTCCYGCTCCCACTGAGGTCGGCACTACAAATTATCCTTTCATTTGGCACAGCACTCAAGTCCCTGTCCCCCCCTTACCCTTCCCAAGTTCAAAGCTGAAAACAAAAATTGCAGAAAATACTCTGTTTTTTTTCCCCACAAAACACAGCCCACCTGCTCTGACTTTGGTCCCCATCCCGTTTTGTGCCCTTCCTTGGTGTGCTGCCTGTTCTTACAGGAAAAACATCCACAATGGAAGGGATCAGAGGCGGTGGGGAGGATCCCACAGGAGCCAGCATCCATCCAGACAGCTGCTCCGGCTCCACCAGCCAGCAACAAAGATTTTGTTTTCCTCTCTCCCTTCACATGCTAATCACCCTGCAGTGATTAGAGCTGCAGCCTGACTCCAAGGGAAAGGAACAGAGGCGAGGGGCCGAGGGGAATTTTTTCAGCGCTGAAAAAAAGTAGAAAGGGGGAGTAGAAAGGGGGGGAGAAATTGGGGAAGGGAAAAAAAAACCCCAAAAAACCCAAAAGCAGCAAAATCAAGAAATGGGACTTGAAGAAGCTTCATTCCTTATGGTTGGTCACRTCCATCCCTTTCAGCATTCAATCCCAAAGTGACCAGGCAAGGGGCCTATTAAAGATCCCTATTTCGTTATTAGTATTCCTCCCTCCCAGCCGGAGGAGGTGGCGAGGGGGGGGAAAGGGAGATGGGAGCAGGTCTGGGGAGGGCGCTGGGAAATTCCTGGCATTTTTCTGCCTTTGTGTCTGGGGGCTGAACTGAAAGGGAGGGATGCCGGGCTGCATTAAGCCTCCTGCCCCCTCCAGCAGAGAAGGGATTGCGCTCCCAGAACTGAGAGCCTCTTTATCCCCTTCCTTAGAAGGCTTCCAAGAAAAAAACCTACAAATTCGTTGGGGTTTTGAGGAGGAAATCGCTCTCAAGGGAACTCTGGGTTCTCCCTGCCATCTCACTGGGTATCCCTGACTCCTTTTGATCCCTGCAGGAAAGTAGATTTTTGTACATCCCGGGGGACTCAAGCCCTTCATTTATGGGGCTGGTTTCACTTCATAATTGCTGTTTGATGGGGCTCCCCTGGCTCTTCTTTTGGCACAATTCTACTGTGCTTCTTTTCACTGTCAGATTCCTCAGGTCACATTCCTCAGCTGCCACCCTGGAGCTCAGAAAAGCCTGGTCTGAGCCACCACCAGGTCCCCAAAAKAACCAGGGTTGGATAAAGGGAGAGAATGGGAATGGAGGAATATTCCTGGAGAGCAGAATGAGAATTGCAGCAACAGGAGATCTCCCCAGGAGCTCCAGCATGAGGGTGGTGGCCCAGAGCATCACGTTCATCAGCCACCAGTATTCATGTCACCAGAATTTCACGTCCTCCATGAAATTTTTTCAGCTTTTTTCATGTTTCTGGTCTCCACAGCAGGCTGGTGCAGCAAGAGCCACACCAGAGCTCTTCTTGGCTGTTGTTTGGCTGAGGGATGCTGCCCAGCTGCTGGAGTTGGGGGAAGGAGCAAATGCTCCTGCCGCCTCCTCYTCCCCCTCCGGATGCTGTGACCCAGGGGCTGCTCTCCTGCTCAGCTTTCTCTGCTGCAGACAATGGGCACCCACTCTATTTTTACACAGAAGCCATTCAGGGCTTGGAATGGTTCCTGGTGCTTTTACCTTTCCCAGCGCCACTGTATCCCCCTGAGGTGGGGGATCAGCATTGTGCCCACCACACAAGGGCTCAGAGCCCAGGTGGGGTTTTTTAAACAATATTCTTCTCATAAACTCTAAACTCCTATTTGACCTTTTTGACTCCGGCTGAGTGCAGTGATGACATTTCACTCTTTCCAAGGATGACACCTTGGGAATGGTTAATTTGGGGCCTCTGTATGCTCAGGCTGCTTTTTTTTTTTTTTTTTTCATGTGCAATCTTTTTCACTTTTCAACATCAAATATAGGCTGTCCCTTTTCTTGCCCACTTCCTGCAGACTAGGAAGAATATCCTTCAGCAGGTTTTCCTGGTGAGTTTTCAGTAGCATAAATCTCTGCTGGTTTCACTATTCACCCCCTTTGCCAGATCAGTCTGAGCAGAGCAGGACCAGCATCACGACTCTTCTGGGAAAATCAGCCACGCATTCCTGTCCTTTGTTCCCCAGCTTTAAACATTTAATTAATCCACTGCAGCCTCTGAATAAGGACAGTAGGAGAGTCACTCCAGGAATTGGATCAGTCCCATCAGATCAGATTCTGCCCATGTGCCAACTCAYCCATGTTATTGACAGGGTCCAGCAAAAGAAAGTGCCCAGTGGCAGAGTGGCCTCACTCCTGAGGTTCAAACTGTCCAAACTGTTCAAACTTCTGCTTTTTGGGTGCTGTCAGGGAGAATTCCCACAAGAGGCTTTCCTGTAGTCCACATCATCCTGTGAGAAGATAAATGTGACTAATAGTATGAGGTTCAAGCATTAAATCATAGAATCAAAGAGTACTTTGGGTTGGAAGGGACCTTTAAAAGCCCTCTGCAATGAGCAGGGMCACCTTCCACTAGACCAGGTTCCTCCAAGCCTGACCTTGAACATTTCCATGAATGGGGCATCTACMACCTCTCTGGGCAGCCTGTRCCAGTATTTTTTCACCCTTTTTGTAAAAAATTCTTCCTTAGAGCTAATCTGAATTGACCCTTTTTGTTTAAGACCAGTACCCCTTGTCTTATCATAACAGGCCCTGCTGAAATGTTTGTCCCCATCTTTTATCAGTATTGAAAGGACACAAGGTCTCCCCAGAGCCTTCTCCTCTCACTGAGTCCCCAGAGCCCTGCCTGGATTGATTTTCCTTGGGGGAATCCTCTCACCTTACCCCACCGAGCCCACCTGCAGGACACATCTCCAACCCTTCTCTCCTCCTCCATCCCACTGGCACCAGGAGGAGAAAATGTGCAGGATTTTACATCATGGGGAGCTACAAAGAGTGTCCAGATCTGTTTCCTGGAAAGAATTGCCAGGAGCTGACAAACATCCACACATCATCTGATAGCTAAAAATAGGGAGTGTCCACCAGGAACCACCAAGCCCCACCTTGGCRTGCCCATGGAGCACGGGTGGGATGTGTTTGCAGCTACACAATGGGAGATGGGGAATGCTAAATATAGGGAGAGCTGTTCTTTAGCACAGGGAGGCGTGGTGGGATGTGTGCCATGCCTTTGGAGAGTGTCCTTTGGCCAGTAAATAAGAGATGACAACAGTCAAAGAGGAAGAACTTCATTTATTCCTGGATACGTGCTGTCTTGTGCCTCTGTGTCCTGCCAGGAGTGACCTCAGGGAAAGAGGGAGCTCTTCACCACCTCCTGCTCCTCTCCTTCCCTACTCCTCTTTCTGCTTTGGATTCCTCTGTTTACCATTCTCAGAACATGCACAAGCACCCTGCAGTGAGAATCTCACTCATTCATTGACAAATAAATGTCTCATATCAAACCCACTGCACATTGGAGAGGAAACTCCATGACTAATACACCAGAGGAGGTTTCAGGCTTCCATTTTGTTTCTGACTATTTCCTGTGATTATCCTGTGCTTTTTAATGAAGAATGAGCAGTCCAACCCTGCCTGGTGCCATAGGAGCCAGGAAAGCACATCAGGAAAACTCAGTGATGTCACATAAAAATAGGAAAAGAGAGATCCCCGCCTGGGCTGGTCACTGCAATTTGGCTCCCTGGTTCTCAGTCATCTGAGGTTCAGTCCTCAAAAAGGACAACTACGTTGTGAGGGTTTTGAGGGTGAGGTCGGGGCTGCCATATTTTGGTTTGTTATCTGTAAAAAATGGTCATAATATTTCCTGTTTTCCATGTTTGCTCTCCTGTGTGCAGGACTAAGTGCTGTTCTGTAATGCCATCACAAGCAGACACCTGAAAGAGAAAGGAAAACAGTTTGAGGAGGACAAACAGACTCCTTTTGGAGAAAATGGTTTTTTGCTTGGTTTTTTTTTTTGTTTTTTTTTTTTTTTTAATTCAGTGTGAGAAATACAATGTTACAACATCAACCTGTTCTTTAATCCAGCATCTTGAAAAGCAGCATTAGGAGTCAACATCTGGGTTTGTCATCTACCCAGTGAGTTCAATAACCTTGAGGAAGGTGAGGCTCTTCCTGCAGGGAAGATTCCCATGGGATAGCAGTTGTGTTCACAGTCCTTGTTCCACAGAGGTTTTTCCACCTTCTGAAGCAGGAAGTTTGCATTGATCCAGATGAAGCCTTATACATTAAATAGCCACATTCCTAAAGTCTGGGTAGGAATTAATTTTGTTCTCAGGATCTTGGAGACAAAAGGGCTGGGAGTTCTTCCAAGGTTACCTGGCTCTCCCCAGTGCTGCATCACCTTTGCGACCGTCCTGTTCCTTCCACCCTGAGTGCTCCAGGTATCATCAGCATGGCTGCTGCACATGGATGGGCAACCCTCCCTTCCCTGGTCATCTCAATGCTGGACCCCATGTCCAGAGGCTTATAAATACAGAAATATTACAGATTTCACATYTTCCTTGTTGGCTCAGGATGCTAAATATTTCYGAGTATGAAGGAAGTTATTATGGCACTGCCTTCTGGGTTGTGAAGGAGCAACTGTGCCTCACCTCACATGTCCAGAGAAAAAAGTGAACATCCATGTTAATCTCTCTCTGTTCATCCCACCCAGGGCAATGGAGGAAAACGTCTCCATCCTCTCCAGTGACTGGAGAGACCCTAGAAGGAGAGACAGCCTTGGGAAAGTCCAGCTGCTGGTGACCCAGGTATCATCAGCATGGCAGCTGCGCATGGATGGGCAACCCTGCCTTCCCTGGTCGTCTCAATGCTGGACCCCATGTCCAGAGGCTTATAAATACAGWAATATTACAGATTTCACATTTTTCTTGTTGGCTCAGGATGCTAAATATTTCCAAATATGAAGGAAGTTATTATGGGCTGTGAGGGGGCAGCTGTGCCTTATCTCACATGTCCCAGAGAAAAAATGAACATCCACACTAACCTCTCTCTGTACMTCCCATCCAGGGCAATGGAGGAAAACATCTCCATCCTCTCCAGTGRCTGGAGAGACCCTAAAAGGAGAGACAGCCTTGAAAAAGTCCAGCTGCTGGTGACCCAGGAGCCATAGGAGCTTTACAGTGGATATGGAGCATTCACTGATGGGGTGTGGGTTGAGTCTAAGCCTTCCCTCTGGTTCAGACCAAGATAGAGACCTGAGTACAGATAGAGATCAATAGTGTGGATTCCAGTTCCACCCTGCTCTTGGCAGCTTTGGGATCCAGCTCTGATCCTGGTCTAGATCCATCAGACAAAGCATGGAGAGCACACCCTCTTCGTCCCCTGCTGCCTGACTTGCAAAACCCAAATCCAAAAATCCATCATCAGAGCCATGGACCTCTCCAGTGTGGTCACTGCTGCTGGTGTGTTGAGGTCTGGCAGTTTGCAAGCCTGTTGGGGAAGGAATTGCAGGTTTTCTCTGAGTGGATTTGCCATTTGCTAGCAGGAAAACCAATCAGGTTCAGCCTGRAGAGAGAGGTCAAAGCCTTGTATGATCCTTTTGCATCTTTTGCAGATGTTCTCCTCAGTTCTCCCTCACACACAGGATGCACAACAAAATGACAACTTCCTTCAGTCCCAGAAATTCAGCAGAGCTCTCCCCAAAACGTGGGCTTTCCCACCATGTTTCTTACAGGATCAGGTCCAGCCCAGCCCCCTGTTCTTCCCAGAATTTCCTTTTATTGTTAATCTCAGCAGAGTGAAACACAGACCACATCTGGAGTGTTCTCCTGGACACTCAACTTTCCCACTGGCCACGCTGGAGAGAGGAGACCAGGCCACAAACCACAGACTGCTGGGAATTTAATTATTAATTTTTCTTCTTTTTCTCTCCACTCTGGCTATTAATTCTTCTCTTTTTATTCTCTTGGTAGAGTTGCAGCCCATCACACTCCAGAGTGCCAGAGTGCCCTTGCAGATCTCCCTCCTTCAGGACGCTCAACCTGAGAGCCAAAACTGACATTTTTAGGACAAAGCAACTCCCCTGCCATCACCTCCTGCATCTGTGAGCTGAAACCCCTCCTCTTGCAGGTAGCAGAGAGCTGAGGCACGAAGCAGGGCTGCATCTGATGTAAAATACCAAGGTGGAGGGTTGTGAATGCTGCTAATTGTCCTTCACTAAATGTCAGCTCCCCAGGTACCTCATTAGCATCCTTAACACAGCCAAGAGGATGTGGCTTTATGCTGTGCTGGGACAGGAATGTTCTCCATGCCTRTTTGCACAGCACTGAGCAAAAGGCAGCTTTTGAATCCATTTGAGCTTTCTGAGATCAATCTGAACCACAAGAAAGAGCAGTAATATTCCTTAGCTCTAATAAACCCYATCTCATTACCAATGTCCCAGGCTGAAAGGAGAATTTCTTTTTACTGGTAGAGGCTGCAGGCATTCTGCAATCTCAAGGAGGTGAAGTGTTTGCAGGAGGTCTCCTGGCAACAATTTCCCAGTGCCTGGGCAGTTTGGTTTAAGCCAAATCAGCRGTGACACCACATTTGGGATGATTTGGGTTAATAACTCCTGCCTAACTTATCCTACATCTGAGTGCCACAGAAGAAGTTAAAGCCACCACAGATCCCCAGCACCCAATTGCAGCAGGGAAACCACCACAAACCCTCCCCAGGGTCAGCATTTGCTGGGAGCCTCAGGACCAGCAGAGGGGAGATGATGACAGGATCTCACAYCTTCATAATCTTGCCTTTCCCAGCTGCTTGGAAAGCTCTGAGCTGTCTTTTCTTTTCAAACACCACRTAAAAATTGTCATGCTGGGGGTGCTGCTGGTGTGGGCACCTGCACAGAACTGCAGGAATGGTGAGGAACTGGCTGGATGGAGATTTCCCCTGAAACCTTACCCCATCTCCCCTTTTCCCCTGTCTATTTATTGCTATGCTTTTGCAGCTGGAGGGGGAGAGAGCTGCAGCTGACCTCTCCTGAAGACTTCTTTATCCACAGGTTTTGGTGCAAGCAGGAATTCTTCTGTCCCTGCACTTCTCCAGCAGGGAAATTGAGCTCCATCCTTGTCAACCCTGCAACCAATGTCCTTCTGTAATTCCCRTTACTGCTGATGAGAGTGACGCATTTCCACTAACTGGGTGAATGTCCCTTAAATTAGTCTTCCCWGAAACATGGAAGCAGGGAAATAAAAGGGGAGCAGTGTTTCAATTAGCTCCCAGTGTGTTTTCAGCCTTCTGTTTAAACAGGAGAGCTCCACATAAAGTGTTTAAAAACCCCTCACAGTTGAGGAAGAAAAAGAGAAAATGTGTTTATCTGTACCAAGCTTTAGTTCATGGAAATAATAACATTTATTATTTCCACTGCATGTTCTGTCTGTAAATGTCAAAACC
This sequence comes from Cardinalis cardinalis, assembly GCA_014549065.1. NCBI lineage: Eukaryota > Metazoa > Chordata > Aves > Passeriformes > Cardinalidae > Cardinalis > Cardinalis cardinalis. Next base: position 511,976 of record JACDOX010000253.1, read on the forward strand.
TTTCATAGAGMCAGCCCATGACCATCTTGTTAATCTTGTTGAGGTGCAGGATGTAACTCAGAGCTTGTGCTGAGAAACTGAAGAGCTGGAAGGGAAAATGGCATTTTAAAAACTAAACCAACCTGAGCATKAGAAATGAGACTTAGGAGTGGGGTTCACCTCATCTGACTGCAAGAAGTGACTCATCTGACCTAGCTTGAATTCCCACTACAGAAGCGAATTCCCCTTTCCAAAAAACACCTTTCTCACCTTAATTCACCACAAACAAACACCTGCATGAGGATTGGGGGTGCTGGGGTGGCACAGGATTCACAACTCTGCCATGCTGATGTCCAGGCAGGGATTTTGGGGATGGAAGGAAGCCATCTGWGGTGATTCATGTCTCAGCAGCCCATGGCTTGCACCAGGCATGAAGAAAACTGCTCCCAARGCAGCTGGGAGCACCAGTGTCCAGTAGTGGACATTGGGGTGGGGAAGAGGAAATAAGATTTTTGATAGTGCTGGAGGAACTGGAGGGGTCAACCACTACTCTGGGACATGAGGCTTTCATTTGACCCCTTCTTTCCTCTTTTTTTTTTTTTATCCATGTCTAAAAAAGCACAAGGAGGACAGCAGCTGAAACACAGACCAGGACAGGGACAGAGACAGAACAGGGTTTGCCCAAGGCTGCCTGACCCAACCCAACCCAACCCTCTGGCCCTCACTCCCAGCCCTCACTGTCCCCCAGGCACCCTCACAAAGCCCCAACAACATCCTAAATGCTCCATGGAGGGGATCCACAGAGACAAACCACGAGCTCCCTCCCATCCCCTTCCCCAATCCAGGCTCCGAAAAATTCCCCTCATCTCCAATAATTCAACGAGCTTTGTTATGACAGGGCAATGCACTTAATGGAGAGTGAAATTGAAGAAGAATGTGTGGAAGTTGCAGCTTTTATCTTTAAAACAAATAGTGAATTCCTCAGGGCTGCTGCAGCCCCAGACAATGATCCAAGCTGCCGGACCTTTGCAGGTTGCCCTGGTAACTTCCAGGCTTTTTTGGGGGCAGATCCTTGTCAGAGGGAAGAGGTGGTGGCAAGGCCACTGAAAAGAAATGTGGAGCTGGAGTTTGGAGAGCAGTGGCAGAAGACATTTAGGTTGTAGAGGCGTGCTGCACCCAAGGGTCACCATGGGAAATTCCCACTGGATCCAGGCTGGGACTTCAAGGAGTTTCCCTGCTCCATCTAGAGGGAAGTATTGCTGATCCCTTGTCCAGCAAAATGGTGCGATCCATCCCAAATTTCTTCTACTGGTCCTTCGCAGCCCGCAGACCTCTGCAGGAGTTTGTGGGGAGGATGAACATGATGGATTTTGGAGCAGGAGTCATCCTCACTGTGGCCTTGGAAAAGGAGTTGTCTGAATTGCTCCCTGCACCTYCCTGAGGAGGGRAAGTGGGGAGGGAGGTGCTGAGYTCTACTCCCTGAKATCCAGYGACAGGAGGTGTTGRAATGGTTCAAAACTGTGCCAGGAGAGGCTCAGGCTGGACATGAGGAAGCATTTCTTTACCAAAAGGGTGGCTAAACACTGGAGCAGGCTCCCTAGCAGGAACGTTGGCAGCTTGCTGAAAATCAGTCCTCGATTTTTCTCTTGGGAAGTTAAACCCAAGAGAATCAGAAATTGCACCTGTTTGAGTGATCAAGYGCAGAGAAAAGTGGAAGAACAGAAGTCTTCAAAATAAATCACAGCTGAGATCGGGAGATTATTTCAGAACTGAGGGCTGAACCTGGGTTTTATAAATCTTTGTCTAATACCAATWGGATTTTTGCCTCTTCACTCACAGAAGTTCAGGAAAAGACAGCTGGCAYCGTGAGCAGTATCCCAGGCTGTTCTTGGCTTTCTCAAGACAATTCCTGCTCCTGAGGCAAGCTGCATTTTGTTTCCTTCTCCTGGGTCAGGTCCAGGCTAAGGAACTGACTCCCACGTGACACTTCTGACTCCCCATCTTCTGAGATACAAACACAAACATCAGACCACAGGTATTTTTGTCTCCTGATGAAAGGAGGGTAGTTTGGCTTTGGTGTTTGGGGTTTTTTTTCACTTTCCTTCCTGAAATAGCCCCTGGTGATCTTCAACCCAGGAGTCCACAGGCTGTTGCTCACACTATTACTCACATCAGAGGTATCAGCCCTTCCTCTTCCCCATCTCAACCCCAAATCTGAATTCCAAACGTTATTACTTCGTGCCCGGTCTCACAAGGAGATAGGTGACGACATTCAGTAAAATCGGATTACTGGCAAGTTAAATGATCCCAAGCTGGATCTCAGCCCGAGGATTTTCAAGCTGTGCAGGCTTCCCTCGGTCATTTTCTGTGAGAAGAGGTAAATATTGCCAGGGTAAATATTGCCAGGCTGCCTGGAGACGTCAGTCAAACGTTGTGACAAATCTGAACACAGCCAAGAAGGAATTACAAGGTGCAGAAAAGATAAAACTGTCTTAGGGAATTAATCCAAAACTGGTTTAGGGAATTAATCCCAGCACAAGAGCACGTCCTACTTTATGTTTTCCTCTCCTTTGTCCACTTTACTTCTAAACTGCAGAAGAAATGGGGTGTTTGTACCMCTTGGGGAATCACAAAAACGTTTTGATGTTTCCCCAACCAGGAAATCTTGTGTCATGTGGAGTCCTCCTCCTCCTCCTGAGAGGGTTTCAGCCTWGCTGACTTGCATACCTTGAAACCACTGCCTCCCTGTGCTCTTCTTTCAGAGCCTTACATAAATATTTGGCTGGAACACACAGACCTAGGTAAATGTGAACCTGTGCGCAGCCACATCAATGTCAGAATTAAAAAACACACTTGACTCACTTAAGCCCATGAGATTTTAAATAATCATAATGTCAATAATACATTTTAAAGTAAATTCTTATTTTTGGCTCCCACTTCTCAGACAGAAGTGCAGGCCATTCTCCAAAGGGTTTCCCTTCACCTCTGAGACATTCATGTTTGGAGTTGAAAGCAAAAGCCTCTACATGATTTCCTGGCACCGTGGTTTTGGTATTTAGGAAAACCTCCAGAGCTRGGCTACTGGCAAAAAAGCTCCGAGTTAGCAATGCTGCATGTCTTGGGGTGTCAAAGACTGTTTTCATCTTTCTGSCAAACACCAATACCTTTTTGACACCCCCAGAAACTGCCCAGTTTCCCAAATTCAGGTTTTTTCCTGACTTTTCCCCCAGCTGATGGTTGGGATGTGCTTTATCAGACACCCAGCTTTTGAAGCAGTCATGCTAAATATCCCTTTCTTTTTGCCATCAGCTGCTCATGATTCACAGCCTTGATCTGACAYCCTCAGTAATTATCCCCTTTCCAGCAGAGGCAGATTTGGGGGAAGGTGCCTGTACCCTGCAAAGCAGCAGGAATAGTGGGAGACCTTCCTGCTKCCCTCCTGCAAAAGGAGGCTCAGCTCCATGTTTCTGGATGAATCCCTGTTTCCAAGAAGTGGAGGCCATGCTGTTGTTTCAGCCACTGTGGTAATTGCCAGCAGCCAAGGCTTTTGGGGAAACGAGAGAGTTACATCCAACAAGTCTGCTGAGAACTCACAAAACTCCCTGTGTGAGTGCCAGGCTGCCTTTTGTGATAATTMAGAGAAAACCTACATCCCAAACCAGCAATCTAGAGGGACCCAGATGTTCAGGGGGTGAGGCTCCCTCCTCTTTGTCCAAGGCCAAAGGACCAGCACAGCCCAGATCTGCTGATGGGACCAACCAGGAAGAATTCTTCTCCTAACTCTCATTAGCTACAAACACTACACAATAAAACCAAATCCAGCCTGACTTTTAAATGCATTTCAGACTGTTCTATTCTGTTTTCCTTAGGCTGCTGCCAAGGGAGTTCTGTTCTTATCTGTTGTTCCCACAGCCCTCAGTTAGAGGAGACCCAGCACACTTGGGGAAAGCCCCATCTCCCAGGCAATGAGCCACAGGATATTTTTGCAGTGTTTTATGGGCACTGGTGCCATAAACAGAGAGTTTGAGGAGCTCAGCATCACCTTCCCCCTCCCTATTCCAGAGTCTCTGTTCTACTGAAGCAGCCCAGGTTGTTTCCTGAGCTGTCTTGGCTTGATAGTTAACACCAAAAATTGGGAGAGTGTGAGTGTGAATGGGATCTGTTATTAAAAATACTCCTCAGGGGGAGAAGGAACAGCCTCTCTGATACTGGCAGGACTAATGTGTACCAACACTTTCATTCATTTATTGCAACTCGAGTTTCACAGTTTTGGCTGCTGTGTAGTGCACAGTGAGRCTGGGCTGAGGCACCTGGAAAGTCTCTCATAATCATAAGTTTATGATTTTTTTTAATGTTTGCGTATTTTGTTTTTATATTAATTTAGATTTTTTTAATTTTTAATTTTATTTTTTTAAGTTGTAAATCACATTTTTTGAGTTTGCGAAGATGTTTATTTTTATTTTATATTTCTTTTCTCTTTTTGGTGTTAAAAAATTTTATTAACTGACCCAGAAGTTAAATCAGGACAAGAAACCTTTTCTGGGGACAACATGCAAAGCAGGGAGGGCTGAGCCAGCGAACCCAAGCATGTCCTCRTCTTCTGAAGGTGACCTTGCAACAAGAGTAAAGTCCACCTTTAACTGAAGGCATCAAGAGAACTGTGTTTGACAAGTCCATTTTGGAGTGAAGGTTGTCTTTACCCCCTCTGGGTCCAGCCTGGGAAGGTGCCTGGCTTGGCTGGATCCAGCAGAGCCAAGAGGAGGATTCAGTGCAAAGCCCTGAGCTTATTTTCAGTCTCCTCCCAGCTGCAGTGAGCGCTCCTTGCCTGAGCACCACAAAACAACTTTCAGTGCCTCAATGCAAAACAATGACAAGACTTGATCATAATTTTGTCCTTCACGCTTTGGGTGCATGGCTTCCTTTGAGACATTCTCAAAGAGGTGGAAAYTTTTCCCAGAAAACATCCTGTGAAAATGCACATTCTCTGGGRGGAAGGGGAGGGGTCAGTGTTTGTTTGCAGAAGGTGATCCCAAATTAATCCCACCTCCAGATGAAAACTCCAAATAAATCCCTAACCCTGCTAAGAATCCCCCAATGAACCCAATATGGATGAAAATCATCAAGTAACCCACACCTGGATGTGAATCTGGAATCAAACCCCCATCCAGATGAAAATCCCGATTCCACCCCCAATATGCTTATCCTGATAAAACCCACGCATTTTTGCCATGCAGGTAGGAATCCCAAAGAGATCCCTGAGTCAGCATCCAAACAAAAATCCTAAATCCTTGTTCATGTGGGTGGGAATCCAAAATCAATTTACAAACCACCATCCAGATTAAAACTCCCAATCCCCCACAAGTTTTCACCATGATAAAAATCCCTAAATCCACCCTCAGCTCCCCCAATCACTCCTATATATATTGAAATACCAAATCATCCTCACTCCTCTCATTCCAATAAAAATCCCAAATCCACCCCAACATCCCAAACCCAATGAAAACCCAAAATTCATCACATAGATGGGAATGACAAATCCCCCCTCAACMAGCCCACCCTGACAAAAACCCCAAATCTTTCCAAAGTCTTCATCCTGATGAATATTCCTAACTCCTTCCGTGCAGGCAGGAATCCCACCACCCTCCAAGGCCCCATCCCAATGGAAATCCCAAATCCACTCCCAAATTGAATGAAACCCCCAAATCTCCCCAGGTGGTTGAGAATCCCAAATCCCCTCCCCAGATTTCCACAAATCCTCACCTCAATGAAACACCAAAATCCTTCCCAACCCTCCAACTCTAACAAAACCCCAGAATCCCTCCCAAATTGAGAACCCCAAATTCCAACCCCACATCCCCATCCCAGTGAAATCCTCAAACTTCCCCATTCAGCTGAAAACCCCAAACCTCAATCCAAACAAAACCCCTCAACCCTCTCCAACCTCCTAACTCCAAAGAAACACCCAAATCCCCCTAAAGCCCCTCTCCAACTAAACCCCTAAACCCATTTCCAACCTCCCAACTCCTACAAAACACCCAAATCCCTCCATGAAGTTGRGAACCCTAAATCCCCCCTCCCATACCTCCATCCTAACAAATCCCTTAAACTCTCTCCAACATCCCAACTCCAACAAAACAGGCAAATCCTTTCATGAAGTTGAGAAGTCCAAATGTCCCCCAGATCCCCATCTCAACAAACCTTTTAAACCCTCTCCAATCTCCCATCTCCAATGAAATCCCCCAAATTCCTCTGTGAASTTGAGAAGACCAAATTTCCCCAGACTTCCCACCCCAACGAAATCTCCCCCATCCCCACCACAGGTGCATCGCCTGCTCCTCACTGCCCACTCCATCCTCATCCCCATCCCCATCCTCATCCCCATCTATCCCCATCCTCATCCGTGCCCATCCCCATCCCCATCCCCATCCTCATCCCCATCTCCTCACTGCCCCCTCCGTGCCCATCCCCATCCCCATCCCCATCCACATCCATTCCCATCCCCATCCCCATCCATCCCCATCCCCATCCCCATCCTCATCCCCATCTATCCCCATCCTCATCCGTGCCCATCCCCATCCGTGCCCATCCCCATCCCCATCTCCATCCATCTCCATTCCCATCCCCATCCCCATCCTCGTCAATCCCCATTCCCATTTCCATGCATCCCCATCTCCATCCCCATCCCAGTCAATTCCCATCCCC
>JACDOX010000253.1:520572-536944 GCA_014549065.1 Cardinalis cardinalis
CTGTTTTCCAAAATGAGGTGATAAATACACTGGGAACGGGGCAAAACAGGCTTGTAGTGTGTGGACCTGTTTCTGTCGCACTCTGAAGTGATCCTGTTACATCTTTCTCAAAAATTAATTKWTTAAATCCTTCASAACARCATTCTCTGCCATTCATTGCTGCTCTTAAATTTTGAAATGAGCTCTTTAGAGATGCTTTTATGTTGCTCCCTGGGTATTGGAACCAGGATTTTCTTCCTTAGGGGCCAGGATAGACATCCCTGTTTGCTGAGTGTGTGGGCTCAGAATCCCAGCAGTGCTGAACTCCAAAACTGGAATCTGCTGTGGTCATCTGAGTTCCYCAAAGCCTAAAATTCATCTTTTTTTCCCCTTCCTCCTTAGATGRTAAGAAGTTGGGTTTGTAAGTGAAGCTGTAATATTTTGGGTGTCTTGGGAAATAACGACTGGGATGGAGCCTGCATGATTTGCTCTGTTTAAATTGGGTGTGAAATGAGAGTTGGGGATTTCAGAGCTGGTTTTTGGAAGGTGACAACTTCTGTATGTGGAGCAGAGCAGAACCAGCCCAAGGTTGATGTAGKTTTTAAAAGCAGCTCTCTGGGATACAGCAATTTCCTTAGAAATACTGACTTCCAGGCTTGTACATCCCAATCCCCTGATTCTGCAGAGATTCCTCTTTATATCCTTGCTTAAATCAGAAGAAAATCAGCTTTAGACAAGGCACAGCCAGTGTGTGCAAGAGATGCAGCAAATACAGCATTAGGCAAAAAACATCCTTAAATTCCACCAGCTGGAGAGAGGCTCAGAGTTACCCATTACAGCATCTTCACGGGATATTTTATTTTATTTTATTTTATTTTATTTTATTTTATTTTATTTTATTTTATTTTATTTTATTTTATTTTATTTTGTTTATTCTTTCTCCACATTGCATCTTGTATTCCCACCGGTGGTCTGATAGCAAAATTACATCAGGAGGAGACAAAAATTACATTTTATTCTCAGGGGATCCAAAAGAGCCACAGCTCAAACCTATCCTGGGGGCAAAAAACAGAGCAGGAAGGGTTTTTACAGGAGATCAAGCACCGGGCTCAAAGCAAGGCACAGACTGATGGGTTTGGAACCCTTGTTGCCAAAACACCGCTTTTCATTCCCAAAGCTGAATTCCCAGGCTACCTCCCCAGCACTGAGAGTTCCCTGGTACTGGGAGTTCGTGTTTGTGGATGAGCTGTCAGAGGTGTGCATTTAAAAAACAAACATTTTACCCATTGAATACTAATCCTGACGCGGGCAGGAGGAGAAAAAAAAAATGTTTAACCAGAGGGTTTTAGAATCAGCATCAAACCAAGAGACTCTTCTAGGATATTTTGTCTCGGAGGAACTTTGATAAGACTTTTGCAAGGTTTTTGCCATTTTAGCCGTGCAAAGCCTTGGATTCCCTGCACAGACACAGTAACGCCACCCCGGGGGCTGYTTGGGAGGCTTAATTAAAGGATTGTTTGTAAATCACTTGAAGATTCCTGGATGAAAGGRACTGGAACCGTGCAATATACTGATTTAATTCCTGGGAGTCGCTCTAAAGGCTTGTGAGGAGGGTGAGCATCCATGCTGGCRGCTGGAAATTTCTGCTCCCAGCATTTGCAGGGAGGCTGGGGCAGCACTTTGGGTACTGTTTGCCCTATAAACCATGTATTTTGTCTCCCCATCTGCACATCTAAAAGGTCAAAACCCTCCAGCATGAATTCTGGGGTGTTTTTGTGGGGAGGTAATTTAGGGACAGTGAGGATCTCTCTGGCTGTGCATCCATTATCCTGGGGGGTTTATCACTTTGTGAGAGCAGAGAGGAGCTGTTGGGGTTTAGGTACACGAAATTTTGCCCCTTTATCTGTGATGCTGCTCTGGGTGCCCCTTTTGCTGTGTTCCCAAGGACCCACCAGACCAGTGGTAAAAGCACAAGTGGAGGCAGGGCCCTGGGGGTTTAACTCTGGGGTGAATTCCCAGAGGTCTGGCTGAAATCTCTGCCTGCTCCTTGTTTTTCCTGCTCCTCTTGGGACCCACGGGGTTTGGTGGGCAGGCAGGTGCAAACCCCCATCTGTCCCTGATGCCAACATCAGCTTTAAAAGAGATTTCTCTTCCCAATAAAACTCAGGAAGCCCTGAGCATCATTAATACTGGCATAAAGGAGGAGCTGTTCATGCAATTTTTCTTGTGCTGGCCAGAATTTAGCTGAGTTTAGCTGACTTTGCCTTCTCAGAAGGTTTTGTCCTGTTTTCCAAAATGAGGTGATAAATACACTGGGAACGGGGCAAAACAGGCTTGTAGTGTGTGGACCTGTTTCTGTCGCACTCTGAAGTGATCCTATTACATCTTTCTCAAAAATTAATTGATTAAAACCTTCAAAACAGTGTTTTCTGCTGTTCATTACTACTCTTAAATTTTGAAATAAGCTCCTTAGAGATGCTTTTATGTTGCACCCTGGGTATTAGAACAGCCAGTGTGTACAAGAGATGCAGCAAATGAGGCAAAATACACCTTTAAATTCCACCTTTAAATTCAACCCAGAGCCCCCTGAAGCCCTGCAGAGCCAGGGATGGGGTGAGTGGGGTTTTATCCTTACAGGGTGGAGTGAGGTCCTGTGACCGTGTTCACAGGGGTCTGAGGATGAGGGAAGAGACGAGGATCTGGCTCCATGTTTCAGAAGGCTGATTTATTAGTTTATGATATATATTATAATAAAACTATACTAAAAGAATAGAACAAAGGATTTCATCAGAAGGCTAGCTAAGAATAGAAAAATAAGGAATGAATAACAAAGGTCTGTGGCTTGGACAGAGAGTCTGAGCCAGCTGACTGTGATTGGCCATTAATTAGAAACAACCACATGAGACCAATCACAGATGCACCTGTTGCATTCCACAGCAGCAGATAACYATTGTTTGCATTTTGTTCCTGAGGCCTCTCAGCTTCTCAGGAAGAAAAATCCCAAGGAAAGGATTTTTCAGAAAATATATCTGTGACAAGGTCCTGCTGTAACATCTGCCTATGCTACAGGGGCTCAAACCCCAAGCTCAGGTGCCTTCAGCAGCTTCATCTCCAGGTGGTCCAGGCAGGATGATGCCTGTAGCCAACCCACCTGAGGATGTGCAGGAATTCCTCCCTCCCCTCTGCTGASTAGTGACACTTAGAAATGTGCAGGTTGTGAGCCTGAGCACGCACCTGACCTGCCGTGCTGTTCCCAGCCTGACACCACCACCCCTGCAGGACCCGGAGCCACCCCCGGCTCTGCCCCGAGCAGCAGCAGAGGGTTTGAGCCCTGCAGGAATCCGGGTGGCCCGGCTGGGTCCGTTCCCCGTGTGCAGGCATGTGAAATCTCAGCAGCCTCTCCGCAGCTTTCACACGCTCCTGGCAGCTTCCTGCTCCTCCGCCTGTTTACGTGCTCAGCCCCTTCCACTACTGGCCCATCTCCACCTAAGGATGTTGTTTCTGAATTCTTGCGATTCCTGCCCTTTCCTTCACACAGAGATCCTGAGCAAACCTTGCTTCTTTTTTTCTTTTTCTTTTTTTTTTTCCCACTCTCTAAGCAACGCGCACACAAAGTCATCTGGCATTTCTTGTTCTCCAGCTACCTGTGCTCAGTCCACTGCCACCTCCAGGGCTTTGCCAAATACTCCACGTGTCAGAGAGCAGTTCCTTTAGGCTGGGAATTGGCAACAAATCCATGAAGTGTTTCACCTGAAGTTTGTGAGGCCATCCTGATTCTCCATTTGGGTCTTGCAGCTCCTTTGGGGATGTGGCGCCCATCTCCCCCAAAAACCTCTCAGTTTGACATTGGGGCTTAATAAAAAAAAATCCTTATTTTTTTCCCTGAACTGCCTGGTGGGATGGTGTCCCACACCCCAGAGTGAGGGTGCTTCCTCCAGTGCTTTATTATTTGGAAGGTTTGGGGACAGTTTTTCTGAGCTTCATTGAGTTTWAAGTGCTCTAATTATATATTTGTTGTTGTGCTGGGCTGAAACCTTGCAGTGTTTTGCTCTGGGGATCCTTGAGGAATGCACAGATACACTGCAAACAGGCAGGAGGGATGTGCTSTGCTCATATCACAGCTCCAGAGGTGCTCAAAAAGATGCTGATTTTTATCCAAAAATATGCTAAGTTTTATCCAAAAAGATGCTATTTTTTATGCTAAAAAGTCCTGTCTGGGAAGGTAGACAGAGCTGGAGAGAAACAGATAATCTTCTTTGTTACWGTACAAAAATCATATAAGATTTTTTTCAGCTATAAACTGAAGAGTTGAAATGCTGTTTAAAGAATTGGCTGTGTGGAGTTCCTCTCTCTATTTTTCAAGTGTTTGTTGCCCAGACTGTGCAGTGAGTGSTCAGGGACAGTGGGGATTCTCTCAGCTGGGGCTGCTGCGGTACAAATAGCACCAAGAAGTGTTCAAAAGTGTAGATGTGGTGCTCAGGGACACAGTTTAGTGGGGGACCTGGCATGTTAGCTTCATGACTTRATGGACTTAATGTTCCTGGAGGTCTTTTCCTACTAATGATTCCATGATTCCGTSGGCAGRRRCACCTTCCACTGTCCCAGGGTGCTCCAATCCCCATCCAGCCTGGCCTTGGACACTTCCAGGGATCCAGAGGCAGCCMCAGCTCCTCTGGGCACCCTGTGCCAGGGCCTCACCACCCTCACAGTAAAGCTGAGGTGCTTTCAAAGATGACTAAACCTGTTTCAAGTTACCTGCTGGCTTTGAATTGCAAATAATACTGGAAATAGTGATTACTGGTGGGAATCTTGGAAAAAACTTGATAGTACCTTTCATGACTTTAGGGAGTGTAGAGCTCTGTGGTGGCTTATTTAGGGTGACTTTCTGAGGGTCACATGCCCATATACACTTGATTGGAGCTGTTGTGTGTCTTAGAGCCASCCTTTGGCACTGAATGTTGCTGAAATCCATTGGGAGCCAGAAAATGCCAGGATATCCTAAAGRGAAAAAAACCCCTCTCTCCTTCAAGAGGTGAAACTGATGCCTTGTGAAGGCTGACCTAGAACAGAGACTAGATGGAGTTCCAGAATAAAGCAGGGATTTATTAGGAGGCTTCAATAGATCCGCCTTGGGCAGCACAAGAGCCCAGMCAGGGCTGCGCCCAAGATGAACCARAATGGCCCCAAAATGCTCGAGCGCCCCYGGGGTCTCTCCCTTGGATCTGCATCTTGCAGTTCATTGTCCMMWTCCAGCTTTAGCCCCCTGCTTGTTTTTCTCTCTCCAGCCCACGGTGTTTGTGCTCCTGGGCTGAGATTTGGGTCATTTGTCCTTGGTGCCCAGCTGGAGCAGGAATTGTTTTGTCTCCCTGCTCTGTGCAGAGAAATCACCATCCCCTAACATGAAGCCCAGACCCACACACTAAAGCAGCTCAGAATGTGAAAAATATAAAAGCTCAAACCTGAGGCATCATTTCCCCCCTGAAAACTCAAACCTGAGGCATCAAAGCGAAGCCGCGCAAACTCCAAACGCACCAACATAATTCATTGCTCATCTGCCTGTTGGGTCCCAGGTCTTGCTGATGGAAGTTTTCTCACCACCAGATGTGCCTGTTTAGCAAATCTTTGCATCCCTGCAGCTCTGCATGCTGCAGGCACCTTTTCTGCCCCATAAATAACGYGTGTCTCACGCCTGGCTTGGCCGCGGGCCAGGCGCTCTCAGCAGACACCGGTGACACTTTGGTGACAAAGCATTGCAAGGACACAAGGMGAATTCAAACAACTTATTAAGATCAAGTCAGTGTGATGCCACAGCACCCAGCAGAGAGCAGGAGGGGGAAGGAATAGGAGTGAACCTTTCTTTTGGGCARTGGGAATTCCAGCGCTGCTGGAACRTCTGCTTTTGGATGTGCATCCAAAATGAGCGGCAGAGGGAAGGGAACAGGCCAGGCTGAGATTTGGCTTTCAGCAAGGCTCCACTTGTGAATAACATCCAAGGTTCTGTGTCTGGGGGCTGGGTGGCAGCAGGAAGGGGATGGGTTYCAGTTTGGGCAAACTGGGATGACTGGACTTGAGGAGGAAGGGAAAATTGGGAGTCACAGTGTGAYTCTTCTGCCTTTTCCTCCCACGGGGGGACCCAAGGTAAGGCCATGGAGGTTCAGATATTTAACTAAGGTGCTCAAGGTTGAAGCTGAGTTATCCTTGGATCCAGCTGTGCCTTCTGAAGGCAGTTCAGATATGCCTTGGGATGATTTGTCCACTAGAGATGCTTGTTTCMATAAATGCTCCCCAACATGGTCTGATGTTGCACCAAAAATATCTAAGACCTGCCCCTGGAAACACTTGTGTTGTGTAACACTCTCTGTATWTGCTCAAAAATGTAAAAAAAATGAGTTTGGGATTTGGACTAACTTCTTGCTGGTGGGTCAGGAGTGCACCCTAAAGGCTGCAAAATGAACAGGCAAATAAGAACATGGTCCTGRGGTTTAAAAACCAAATCTGTGCCTGTTGTCAGGTGCAGGACAGATCCTTAGAAATAGGCAGAGATGGGATCTGAGTTAAAAGCTCCTCCAAAACTGAAAAGGTATTTTTTTTCTTTCTGAGTCGGTCCCATTTCAGATGTTGCTTTGAGGTCTGGTTCATATTCTTATCATCCTGAATAAAATTGGATTAATCCAGTGGCTTTTTCTCTGTTTCACAGGCTCTGTGTGCARGGAGCTTTGGTCTTCGGCCACATGGCTGATGAGGGTGGTGAAAGGGGAAGGAAGGTCATTTTGCAGTGGAAGAATAAGRCCTCAGTTATTAATGGCAAAGGCTGAAATTTTCTCTCTCAGCCTTAATTGATTTTGGCAAATTTAACTGGAGGAGGAGGCAGAAATTGGCTTAGAAATTAAGCCCTAATACTTAAATATATATTTGATCTATTGTAGAGAAATGAGGAGACAGCCTTGTTAAACTTTTATTCTAAGTGGCTTCTGCTGRATACAGGCAAAGAGAAAAATACCCAATTTCTAACTTGGACAAAGGAGACTTGAAAGGCTCTTCAGAAAGGCTTGGAGAAACTCTGTTTGAAAAAGTGCTTCTTTGAAACCTAATAGCAAAGACCACTTTTTTTTTTTTTTTCCCCCTCTCCTCCCTGGAGTCTAAAGGCAGGAGGGCAAGATAAGACATTCCACCACGTAGGCAAATGGGAAAAAAAAAAGGAGAAAAGTTTAAATGATACTGCTGCAGGCTGTGRAAAGTGGAGAGCTCTCAGGGTGACTATTATGTGCTGCTTATCAAAATGCTGTGAGCCCTGACTGTGAGAAAAAGCAGAGTAATTTAAGAGATGCTCTGTGCCAGCACGGATCTGGTTAGCAGTGGTTGTACTGGAACAACATCAAGTAACCAAGATCCTCAAGATATATCTAATCTATCTATATGTATATGTATCTATGTCTATATCCACATTAAATAAGCAATAAAGTTGTCCTCATTGGACATTTCTAATTAATCAAGCAACAYGAGAAATGTTTAAAGCACAGGTAAGGGAAGGAAGTTTTTTTACCACGTACTGAGTCAGTTGATAAGGAGCAGCCTCAGAGCAGGTTGTGATTGCAGAATTCCAAATCAGTATTHTCATCATGCATTTTTTGCAGCCATCACTCTCTGCTGGCGACCTGGTTCGGTTTTGGAGCCTGAAGGAATAAAAACAACAAATAAACAAACAAGAATTTGTTCCTGTGGGTTTCTCTTGGCAAAGCAGAGAAAGTAGCAACACGCTGTAAAAGCAGAAAACAGCCYCCTCCTGTTTTATTTTCTTTTTTGTTGGCTTTTTTTTTCTAACATTGGTCTCATTTTCAGATGGATCAGCACCCTGATCTGGTTTGACAAATGCCAAGAAATGTTTGTGCTTTCCACTGCCTCATTCTAAGAACACATAAATTTATACGAAATACAGCATTGCCATAAACACCCCAAAATCCAGTGTGGCAAAGAAAAGCTGTGATACCTGCAAAGGGGAGGAACCAGCAATTCTGGGGCTCCCAGAAATCCTGATCCAACTGAGAGACAGCCAGGACAAAAGATARGCAAAATGGGACAGGGCATTGTGTCAGCTGTGAAGCCAGAGRGCAAAATTCACAGCCTTGAGCCCAAATTTCAAATGTGCAGGGTTTAATCTCCTCATCACCTCCACTTTCCCAAGGCTCAGGGTCATTCCTATACCAAAAAGCCAAGGAGAGATGCTGATCTCTTTGACATAAAGAATAAATTTTCCTGTCCTGTACAGTACACGGAATGGTGCGGAAAATGAAAGTTTAGAGATTAATGCAACRCCCTATTATGGACAATTATTTTGTTTCCTTAAAATTTTCTCAGCTGGCTAAAAAAAGCCCTCAAGGCTCTCAGTCCATGTGATTTTGTGGGCTTCTAAGACAGTTCCTGCCCACAAATGGCACAAATAAATCCCCATTAACCGCATTCAACAGGAGAATGATCTTTTTTTCTCATTAAAGCTTCACAAAGGGTTCAAAACCTCATTTTATGGCAGGGTGCTTTGATTTAAATTGATGTGGCTTAAATTATGAATTTTAATCATGACTTAAAATACAGAAGGAGAAAGTCATAATTTGAATKATTTGATTTTTATCATGTTTTTCATTTACAATTCATAGCTATATCCCTTAAGCAGGGCTGATTCTCCTCATTGYAAAACTTGGAGATTTACAGCCCACTCTTGCCTTTCAGCTGCATTTTTCTAACCAGGCTGGCACACTCTGAACATATTTGTGGAAGGAATTTTATAGCCTGAGACCTCTCTATTTTGATCTCTAATTTATGCATCTCTGGAGTCGTCCTTGGTAATGATGAATAAAACTAATTTAGGGTTTATTGGTGGAAATCACTCTTTGCTTGTAGAGGAAATTTCTGTTAAACTGACAAATGCAAAAGGGCATTTACAATTCCTTTAAGATACATCAAATTACCGAGGGCCTTGGGTACCTTATGCAATAAACTTTTCAACAAACTTTTCAGTTTAGTGCTAAGCAAGTCACTGAGCAAATCTCCAGYGTCAATCTGTGATGGAGTTAGTGACTGAAATGAATTGTTCTGTGTCCCTTGAGGGTTTCAAATAAAACAGGAGTCATTCTCTTGAAATTCACTTTTACTGTTTAAAATGGGAGAGGAAACAATTTTATTTTTCAGCTGCTGGTTTCCAGTTGTTTTTGCAGTTTGGAATTAACTGTTGGTGGAGCAGCTGAATGTGTTTCTCCTTGACGTGGAGAGGGAATTTCAGTGGATAGCTGAGGTTTATGCAAATAACTTTTGACTGTCTAAATGGGACTGACTCTCCCATGTCTGGATACCCTGCACATCTGCCCATAGTGTAGGCAGAAAGCAATTAAAGAGAAGCAAAAATTAACAAAACTTCCTTTAATTGACTGCCCTGTTATTGTCTCACATCCAAATCCAGCCCCACTTAGTGCTGGAAAAGGTGAGTTCCTCAAATGCCATGGGTGTCCTGGTTGGGTCTGGTCTCACTGCAATATATTTAATGTTCTTTTTGGTGCTAGATGATAAAATCTCCCAAAAATTAGGAAGAGATTTGGGCTTGGTGGTGTGTGGCCCACTCCCCTCATCCAGCCTGTTCTGATGTGTCCTCTTGCTGATCCAACATGAGAGCATTTTCCCCAGCAAGCTTGGCAAATAAAACTTTGCTRTTTAAAGCAACAGAGGGGAGAAAATGAAGGAAAATAAAATAATCCTGAGGTGATTGTGGTTGCCACTCCTGCCATCACTCTTTGCACAAATCCATTCCAGTGAGAGGACACATCTGCTTCTGCTGCAACACATCAGTTTAGGYTGATAAAGGTCTCTGATAAGCTGCAGTTTGACCCAGCTCAAGGTGGAGGATGCACTAAAAGACCCTGGGGAGGTTCCTGCAGCCCTCACTCTGCATTTCCTTAATCCAAATCCCACTCAGGCTCTTGGGAGGAGCAGCATCCCACGATGGCCATGCTCCTGAGAAGTTCTTCCATGGTGAGTGGTTAYCAAAACCCGGCCTGTAATTCACCATCCCACCCCCAAACATTTTCTGGGGAGTTTTCCAGCCAGGAGAAGGTCAGTAGGGGAGGGGGTGGTGTTGAGGAATTCCTAATGAGGACCAGGATGGGCAATACAAGCCCCACTGTTGGCTGCCCAGTGAAGGACAAAACCTGTCACCCATCACTGTCCACGCTCCCCATTCCAGGCTTCTCCAAATCACAGCTTCACTTGCTGGGGGTGATTTAGGAAAGCCAGTTTGGGAGGGGGAAAATAAAAGCTTTTATTTTGTCAAAAGAAGGGGTTCAAGCACCGTGGAGTGGTGGGAGGGTGGTGAAAAGTAGAAATGTGAGGTTGGGTTGGTGGCAAGAGAAGCAGGGGATGTCATGATCAGTGTGTGCATTTATGAATGCCCTTTACAGAGGGCTGGGGAGGGAAACACAGGAGTCCAAACTGATGGTTGAGAAAGCAGAAAGATKATTTTCTGCTTTAAAAAAATCCATCTGTTTGTGTGTTCCTATTACTGCACCTGGCCACAGGTAGCTGATAGCTGCACCTGGTAAAATTTTGGGCTTTTAAAGGAATTTGGGTGTGACAGGAGAACCCCAAGGGAGCAGTTCTCTTCCTCCCTGATAATGTTAGAAATGGAARTTCCAGCATTTTTTAGCACCCTTGATGGAAGCAAAGTGAGCTGGCYCCACCAGCAGCTCCTGCAGGAGTCTCTGCACAATCCCTGGCCAGAGTAGAGGCTTTCAGCATTGCAGGACATTTCATGGACAATTGGAGAGGCTCTGGATGGGTGCAGAGCCCCATCACGATGAGAAATTCATGGGGGTGCTGTGGACAGTGGGTTATTTTGGCCCAGACCCAAAGCCAAGCTCTGGAGTGGTCCCACTGTGTGCAGCTCTCYGTTATCTCCGCTGTGTTCTCACACTGAAAAACCCCACTGCCAAGCCTGATAAAATACTGCAAGGGAAGAAAAAAATTAAAATAAGTCAGGAAACCACCCAAAGAAGCTCTGTGTGCCTTGGGGGTTTGATGGGGAGCACTGGGGGGGACAGCCAGGCCAAAGGAATGCCGGCTATTTCGGGCTGTGTTTGTGTTTGAGAGGCAAGAAGAGGAGGAGGAGGAGGAGGAGGAGGAGGAGGAGGGTTGCAGCTCCACGCTTTTTCTGCCGTGAGAGCCTTTTGCATGTCTGGCAGGATGGCTCCAATCTGATTAGGAGGAGGTTTGATTAGGAGGGGGCTCTCTGTGGGGGCAGCAGGGGGATGGATGTAAAGCTGCTTCCCCTGGGAGCAGCAGCCAGGGGATGCCCCGAGCCCAGCTGGCCTTTTAGGGAGGGTTCCCTCCTAATCCAGCTCAGAAGCAGTTTTGGGGCAGGGGTTTATCTCTGTCTTGGCTGGTCAGATTGGTACCCTGAGGTGCTGGAAGAGAAGTGTTGATAATGTGGATGGGTGTGGAGGAGCGGCACAAGGAAACCTCTGTAGGGAAACTGCCTTTGAGGCTGGATTTTGGGATCCCACTTTACTTATCTATTTATTTATTTATTTAYTCRTGTCCTGAAGGCTGACACTCATCACAGTTACAGGGAGGATAAAAGAAGTGCAGCCCATGAGCTGTTCCTGCAAGGATTTCAACTCAGTCTGAGCAGAGGCACTCACCCCGCACAGGGACAGGAGAGAGAAGGGGTGCTAAGGTTTTGTCTCTGCTCAAATCTGACAAGATCAGATGCTCACAGTCTCTGTCTGAAGAAATAAGAAGCATTCCTGCCTCAGGAATTTATTTCTTAGAGGAATTTTTTTAGAAAGGAAATAGAGGAAATACTGGAGGAAATATTTATTTCTGAGACCCTCGGATCTCTCAGCCCCTGTTTTAAGCACCAAGACTATTCCCTGCTGAGATGGACAGTTGTGCCTGTGGGCACATTTCCCATTTTTCTCCTCACAAAAGGT
Organism: Cardinalis cardinalis; assembly: GCA_014549065.1. Classification (NCBI taxonomy): domain Eukaryota; kingdom Metazoa; phylum Chordata; class Aves; order Passeriformes; family Cardinalidae; genus Cardinalis; species Cardinalis cardinalis. The sequence continues at coordinate 532,524 of JACDOX010000253.1, forward strand.
AAGAAATGGCTTGTTACAGGAACTTGGTGCCACCTGCATCTCTCAGGACTCCCCAAAGACAAAGAGTTGCAAATTTTCCCATTCTGTTCAAGCTATGGCTGTTGCCATGAAACTGCCAAGAGTGGGGAAAGAAGGAGCCCTCTGCTTGGTAATCTAGATTAGGAATAAGGAATTTGTTCTGTAGTAATAAGGATCAGCTTTTGGATCTGCTTGGATTTGGATTTGAGCTATCTTCCCAGGGGGGAAGGCCCAGCATCCAAACAACCTGATGCTGTAACTCATCTCCATCCCACGTTTGGGCTGCCCTCCAAGCATCARGGTTAGGGTTTGGGTTTGCAAGAAGGGGATTTGCTCCACACCTTGATTTCCTCCAACACTGTTCCTGCTCCTGTTTGGGASAGCTGATTTGAATCCTGCAGCAGCACAGGACTTGGCCATCTGCTGCATCATCCCTAGTCCCAAAATGCAGTGCCWGGATTCCAGTACACATTCTATTTATTTGGCTGCTCTGCTGTGCAGAAACTTCCTGGGCAAAGGAAGTTTCAAATGCATCATTTGAGCATTTCAGCCTCTCATCAGTGACTCTGTGGCCCRCATTGAGAGGTCTGGGTGCTGGGAGGGACTGGTGATGGAGAGGCAGAGCAATTCCAGGCCAGGCTGAGTGGGGTTCTGGTCTAGTGGGAGGTGTCCCTGCCCATGGCAGCAGGGCTGGAACTGGGTGATCTTCAAGGTCCCTTCCAACCCAAACCATTCTGTGATTCTGTGATGATTCTGTGCCAGCCACCAGGGCCAGGAGCATGCCTGCACCACAGAGCAGGGCCCGCAGTACATGGGCTTGCAAGTTATTAATTATTTAAAGCAATCAGTTGCTAAGAAATTAAAGCAAACAACAATCAATTACTGAGAATTACCARTGAGCATTGCTGGAAGTTGTCATTTGTTTTTGATGGCTCAGCTCTTTCTTGCCTCCATGGTCAGCAGGCTCAGGGCTTGATTTCTGAGKGATGTCCAGCAGCATTTTATCCAATTAGAGAATAATTTCTAGAGATGTCAGGAGGAGATGGGCTCAGGGCAGTGAGAGGGTATTTTTCCACAGCTGATTGTGCTTCTCCAAATGTGCATTTGAAATGTGTGTGGGGATTTTTCAGCTCTGTTCTGCCTAGCTGTAATCAGGGATGCTGTCTTCAGGTAGTTTTGGCAGCAAAGCCAKGCTTTGATTTGGCCAGGGATCACTTGCAAACATGCCAAGAATGATCATGCAGCTGCAGCCTTCACCAGAGCAGGGGCTCCGGCTCCAGGATTACAACAGCAGCACCCCCTGAATCCCAGCTCAGTGCCCCCCTCTCCTCTGCTCTGCTGGTGGCTTTCTGAGGGTCCCATCATGTCCCTGCCCTCTCCTCCCATCTCCAACCCCACCATGAGTCCAGTTTCCTAAAGGAAATGTCCAAGCTGACGTGTCAGAGTTTCCCTGCTGAGCCCAGGGCAGGACCTGGTGTCTGTCACCCAGGAGCAGAGGAATTGGGATATTACCATCAAGCCCAGCCCCACAGCTCCCTCCTGTAGCCAGAGCTGTGGATCCCCTCCAAGGTGAGAACTCAACCTGGTATTTGCAGACCTGATGGCCTCTCTTAGGAGGAAGAGGAAGATGATTAGCAGCAGGGAGGGGATGCAGCTCCTTCTTCCTTCCTGCTTCCTTTCCTCCCTTCCCTTGCCCTGCCACAGCCTTCCCTGTGGCACAGCCTCCAGGCACTGCCCTGGAGAGAAGGATTTGCTGGCAGGGAGATGTTTTKCAGCTCAGCAAAGCCCTGAGCTCAAAAGGTGACATGGACAGGGTCTGTTCCATGCACACCACCCTGGGTGCAGGTGCTGTAAGCATTGCTTTCCTCTAGATACCATTTAGGTTTTTCCTCCCTGCCTGGCAAATCTCYTTGTGCTCAAACTCACTACCTGCCATGGGAGTTTTGAGGACCTGAGTATGACCCTTGTAGTGTGTGTTGTATTTTTTTTCACAGATTACATTTTTTTTTTTGGCTGCAGTTTCTCAGCACGCAACCGCACCATTGAAACCTACTGAGTGCAAAGCATTGCATCCCCAACCCAGTGACATCCCACAACTTCCCATGCTCTTCTGCTCAGCTGTAACCAGGCAGGAATCTCACTCCTTGCTGGGCTGCTGGGTGGACAACATTGTTCCCCTATTGAGTCATTAACAATGAGGTCATTGGGCTGGAAAGACAATGTCATTCAGCAGCCAAGAACCCAGCTGGCTGATCCCRGTTGTGTCTCATCTCCTATGACAAAGCCACTTTTAATTGACTAATTAAAGCTTTTGCAGGCTCCATCTTGGAAGGGATGACCAAAATAGACAGTGTTCTTTGTCAGCATTAAGTCAGGCCAGTTGGCTGATTAAGAAGCAAGACCTTTCTTCCTTCTCCACTTTGCCACTCACTRTGCAGGCCGTAATTCCTGGTCCTGGCAATGGGAAAACCTTCTCAGAGATATCCCACCATGTGCTGCAGAGCAAGCTGTTTGACTGAGGCCCCAAGGACCTCAAGAAAGCTCAGCCAAAGCCCCCTCAAGCCGCTTTGGGATGGTCTCTCTGTGTTACCATCACACCTTTTGTTGGACTCTTGATATTTTGGGCTCCCAGCTCCTGTAGGAGTTTGATATGGCACTTAAATCTATGGCACTGGGGTGCTCCCATACCCTGCAGGCCTTACAAGGACAATTTAATCCACTGGCTGTGGGCCAAGGGCATTTTCCTTCCCATTCCTGGGCCGTCTTTCCTTTTATGTACTTTTTGGGTGGTGCAGTGCAGGTGGAAAGCAGGGACATGTCCAAGCATTGGCAAGAGAAGTGCCCACAGTAAATCCTTGCTTCCCTCAGCTGAGTGCTCCTGCACTGCCAGGACCCTCACCACCCTCTGAATGAARATGTTTTGAGCCCTGAGACCAGTGGCCACTTCTGCTCTTTGCATTTCTTGCTCTCATTGCYACTCTGAGTAACACCATCCCCAAAMCAGAGAATAAATGTGCCCTGAGGGACTCCCCAGGAAAAACTCTGCTTCGTGCAGCTACCTTGCCATTTCCATGAAACCCCCAGGGTTTTTTGAGCCTGCAGTGTGATTGTCTCAAAGCAGATTTATCTCCTTTTTGCTGCCCAGGCCCTGCTGAGCAGGAACGCTGGGTGTGTGTTTACCAGGGCCCGTGTCCCAGCCCTAAAGCACAGCAGCCGCTTCTTTTGAAGAACACACAAAGCAAGGAAGAGGAGCAATTGTTTGGGAGGAAGTTGAACCATAATGTAATAGACTCCCATGGGATTTACTATTAGTAATTATTTGTATTGCTCTGGCACCCAACCAAGGTTGGGGCCCCGGTTAGCAAGGTGCTGGATCAGCCTGCAGATGAAGACAGCTCCTCTGTCCAAAATCTGTCCATTCTTGCAGGTAGAGATGGGGAAACTGAGGCAGGGAGAGGCKGACAAGTGTAACAAAGGTTGTTTTAGAGAGTTGTGGCTCAGCAAGGAGGTCAGCCAGCACACAGTGCTTACAGGAGCATCCTTCCTCTCTGGGGGTAAATCCTAGAACATGGAACTGCAAAGTGGTTTGGGTGGGAAGGGACTTCAAAGACCATCTCGTTCCATCCCCTAGGAAAGGATACCTTCCTCTGGATCAGGTTGCTCAAATCCCATCCAACCTGGCCTTGGACACTTCCTTTACTTGTTCTGCTTCCAGTTCYACCTAAGAGGCCATTGGGTAACAAATATGCTGTGCTGGAGGGTCCAGCCCTGGGACAACACTGCAAAAGGTAGTTTCTCACTGTTTGTGCCTTTAATAAGTGATTTCTGTGATCATGTGTATTACTTTAAGGAGGGGAGCACTGCAAAAGGTAGTTCCTCACTGTTTGCACTGGAAAAGGTACTTTYTCACTGTCTGTGCCTTTTATAAGYGATTTCTGTGATCATGTGTATTATTTTAAGGAGGGAGGAGCAGGACCTATCAAAGAGCACAAGTGCTTCAAATGGAAACTGAGTCCCACTTCTCCTGAAAAACAAAACAAAACAAACAAACAACAAAACAAAAAGCTAAAATGGATTTCTCTTTCTGTAAAGCTTCAGGAGAGTTAAGTAATGAGGCAATTATGAATTTGCCAACAATAGAAGCAGATCAGATTACACAGGCCTGTGAAACCAGGGGCTTCCAAAGCCAGATYGTCACTGGAGCCATTTGGTGGGAAAGAAACTCAGTGCCAGACAGTCTTTAAATAGTTTTGAATAAGAGGGAGGGTTGGCTGTGTCCTTCCCTTCCGAGGCTCTCCCCACCTAAAGAATAGCACCGAGCCTCCTGCCAAGTCCCTGCCCGAAGGCTCCACTCACAGGCCCAGTATATAAATATAYAAATATAKAAATATATATAKRKGCKC
>JACDOX010000253.1:540160-735955 GCA_014549065.1 Cardinalis cardinalis
CCCACATACAAAATCCTGAAAAACTATCTTAAAGACTTACAACATTGAAGAAAAACCCTGGATATTCAGAGTATAACAAAGTTCTGTATTCTTACCGCTTTCCTGAGGTTTTCAGTGYTGTGTTGACTCACAACCACTGCTTTGGGACAGAAGAAACTGTGCTTTACCTTGAACCAGAGAGACTTTCTGGCCCATTACTCGGTGTAAACCTTGAGTTTCTTCCAAAGTCCTGTGTGACTTTTGCAGGAATAGAGGGGTCTCAGGGCTAAATGTAGCAGACACTGTGTCCTTCAGTGACGGGAGATTGATGCTCTCTTGATTCAGGCCACAAARCCTCCTTCAAAGCAGCAAGGTCATCATGGGGCAGCTCCACTCCAGTGGTACAAAGGATTCAGGAGAGGACAGGAGCGTGGCCAAGCTCTGTGTTTTGGAGGGCCTGGTCAGCCTGGGACATGAGGCATTTTTGGCTTGTGCTCCCCACATTTCTGCTCCAGCAGCTCTGGTGCCATTTCCTCCATGACGAGATGTTTCTGGCTGCAGAGACCCCAGCTCATTCTGCAGCCTGGGAAGGGTGCAGGGCTGGAGCCAGGTCCCTTAAAAATCCCATCATGGATGGGATGGGAATATCCTCTTTCCCCTGATGKAAAGAGGATTCTTTCCAGGCTTAGTGGTGAAAAATGCCTGTGGGTTGCGTGGATAGAGGTGGGCACATGTGTTTGTGTTGGTTTGATTCCCTGACAACCTCCTGTGAAGGATTTCAGAGCTTTCATTTTCCACAGTGGTCTTCCTGTCTCCTTCTGGTGGTTTTTTTGTCTTTCCCCTTCACTTTTTAGATAGCTGCAGATTTTCCATGAGAAGAGTGGTGGAGACACAATCCTAAATAGGATGTCCTATGTTTATCCCTAAGAGAGGCTGGACTTCCCACAGCTGACATTCCTCTCCTCTGGCTGGAGCTGGCCATGGGATGCAGAACAGCTTGGGATGGACCAGCTGGGTCCACTTGAGTGAAAAATGCCRCTGATCACAAATTTCAGGCAAACCCCAGGCTCTGAGGAGAAACTCAGAAGAGTTCCAAGCGTGGCGTGAAGGACAATTCAACTACAATGTTTTTGAGAAGGTGGGAGTGAGGAACACTGAGATATTCCTGCTGCCTCAAACCCACTGTCTGGTCATTAATTAGTGCAGCAAATGAACCCATTTCTKCCTCCCCAAATGTGGTGCTTAGAGGGACCAAGGGAGTGTGAAGAGGAGACGAGTCAGGGCTGCAGGAAAGGGGAGTATGGGGAGTTGTGCCTTGGGATGATTATTTTTAATATTTGTCACACTTCCAAATGAAACAGCAGACGAGCTGAGCTGGCTCAAACACTTGCAGAAAGAGCTGATGGGGAATTTGTTAATGAAGCAAGTTTATCATCAGAAAATGCTGGTTCATCAAAACCTGGGTTCTGGGGACATGTGTTGCAGTCCTGGCAGGAAAAGTGTATCAGGCTGTGGGTGGGTTTCTTGAAACCAAGGAGGTTTAAAGGCTGTTGTGTGAATAAAATAAAGSCAAGCAAATCTAACACAGAGGATGAAGCAGCCAAAGCTCACGTGAGGTTTGCTTCAAGTCCTGTTCTTTGGGCTTCAGAGTTACTTGTACTTGGTAAAAATAGGGAAAACTTGAATTTTTCCCAKTTCTCAAAGCAGAGTGGCCTTTTGGCTACTGTAGGGATGTGATTCWTTGCAAAATGCTGCAGACTTAGAGTCCTCAAGATGATGCTAAAATGCTGTGAGGACATTCTCCAGATCTCCTGCCGAGGGGTATCTCCAGGCTGGCAGTGGAGAAGGAAGCCCTGGGTGCTCCTCTCCATCTGGAGATGAGGCAAAGCTCCTTGGGGCTTGAAGCACATCCATTTCCGCCCCTGTCCTGTTCCAAGTCCAGACAGTGAGGGTTTATTGGGAAGGGTTTTCAGGGCAGAGGCTGTGGCTGCAGATTCCTCCAATTTGACAGCAGAGAAGAGGGMACTGTCAGCATTATTGCCTCCATCTCACTGCCACTTCCGTGCACGATCTAAACAGCAGCAATTTGAAGAGTTTTTTCAATAGAGTCTTTTCACAGTGGGGCAAAGGAGGTTCCCTGCTGACAATAAACCCAGTGGCTTTAAATCAGAGTCCAGGCACGCTCATTTCATAGAACCATAGAATGGTTTGGTTTAAAAAGGTCCTTAAAGATCATCTCATTCTAACCCCCCTGCCATGGGCAGGGACATCTTCCACTACCCCASGGTGCTCCAAGCCCTGTCCAGCCTGGCCTKGGACACTTCYAGGGATCCAGGGRCAGCCACAGCTTCTTTGGACATCCTGTGCCAGGATCTCCCCCTCCTCACAGCCAAGAATTGCCTCCCCTGACCTGCTGCCCACACCTCTTAGACGCAGCCTCTCCCCAAGTGTCTTTGCAGCACTAATTAGACCCAGCCATTGGGTCTCATCCTGAACATTTTGCAGAGCAGTTCTATCAAAACTGTTCTGCAGCAGTTTTTATTCTGGCAGGGGTTTGGAGAGGATATGTCTGCACTGGATGATTGGACTGATGGATTAGAGGCAAATGCTCTGGCAGCTGCTGTTGGACCTTTCCCCATTCTCTAACCCAGGAAGCCAAGTTGATCTTTGGCGTGGGTGAAGCCATTTCATAAAGCTGATGGTGAGGCTGGCAGCAAAGGGGTTGGGTGATGCTCATTAGGAAAGCATCTTAAGACATGGACAGTGCCAGGGTGGTGTGTAAAACGCCCTTGTGCCACATCCCTCACTAAAATCTCTGCAGGCAGCTCAGGAAGACCCTGTTTGGATTCCATCTATCCGTAAGCCATTGGAAGGGAAAGAGCCTCTGCACAGGCAAAATTAAAAACCCTGTGAAGTAACCACTTGCTCTGGTAGCCCAGCTTAAYTCCAGGCTAAATAACACTGCTCTCTGATATTCTGCCAATCTGATCCCTCTCACAGTTTCAAAAGGAGGTGACAGATTTCCTGTCCTCTGCAGAGACTGGGCTCTGCTGCACCTCAGATAYGGCTGCATTGCAGAAGGGTGGATAAAACCCTCCTTTCTCCCAAGAGCTTCTTGCAATGCAAAGAAAAGTCCAGGAGCTTTCTCACTCCCTTTGGCAAAAGCTGTCCCCTAGGAAAGGCCACCCCTGAGCCTCAGCCCCTGCTTTGCCTTTGATGAACTCAACCCGCTGCCCCTGTTCAATCAGGAAAGGCTGCACAAAAGGGGAGGAAAATAGGAACTTCCTCAGGGCCTGGCTTACATCCCTTCCCCTTCCCTGGGCTGCTCAGGCTCCTTGGCTTTCTCATCCCGCCTTGGGAGGAGCAGGAGCTGGCTGCCCTAAGGCTCCGAGCCCGCCGGCCTGGGGTGTGTCACCCACCATTTCCTAAGTTATTCTTTTGAGTTTCCTTTTCTCACTATTAATAGAATTTCAGCCAATATCTGAGCTGTTTGAACAAGGTGGATGGGGGGGGAGGCAGGGGGAGGCATTACCAAAATAGGAAGCGGGAAGCTGTTGGGGAGGGAATWATCAGAGGAGCTGCCTGGAGAGGGAATAATCGCTGGCTTTGGGTGGGCTCTGGGAGGATGGACGGGACGTGTCCTTTCACTTTGCATTTTGAGCCTCTWTGATTCTCTTTTTGCTCTCCAAGCCTTGACCCTTCCATAAAAACTTCTCCCCTGAGTGCCTTCTCCAGCCTGCAAAATTTCACGTACTCACTGCACTGAGGTTACAACTAGAGCATCACTCCGTGACATGGTTAAACTGGAGAGACACTTTAGATTAGATATTAGTTGGAAATTATTACGAAATTTCTTCCTGTGAGGGTGATGATGCCTTCAGAGAAGCTACATCTGCTCCATTCCTGAAAGTGTTCAAGGCCAAGGCTTGGAGCATCCTGGGATAGTGGAAGCTGTCCCTGCCCATGGCAGAGGGTTGGACTAGAGGCCCTTTAAGGTCCCATTCAACCCAAACCATTCTGTGATTCCATGAGTCAGAGGTGGTGCAAGGAGCTCAAAGTTGTGTCTGTACCTGCCATGGTGAGGAGCTGTGCTGGCACAAATGAGATCACCTTTCCTTTTATATTTTGGGTGACTGTGACAGTGTTCACAGGGGTCCGAGGATGAGGGAAGAGATGAGGATCTGACTCCATGTTTCAGAAGGCTGATTTATTATTTTATGATAGATACTATATTAAAACTATACTAAAAGAATAGAAGAAAGGACTTCATCAAAAGGCTAGCTAAGAATAGAAAAAGAAAGAATGATAACAAAGGTCTGTGGCTTGGACAGAGAGTCTGAGCCAGCTGGGCTGTGATTGGCCATTAATTAGCAACAACCACATGAGACCAATCCCAGATGCACCTGTTGCATTCCACAGCAGCAGATAACCATTGTTTACATTTTGTTCTTGAAGCCTCTCAGCTTCTCAGGAGGAAAAATCCTAAAGAAAGGATTTTTCAKAAAASATGTCTGTGACAGGTGACTTTCCACATCCCACCAGCCCCTGACCAGAGAACTCCCACGCCATCCCCATCCCCACCCACAGGGGCACTCCCAGCCTCCCAAACGCGCCAAACGAGCCCACCTGGGGAACCAGCAAGAAGGGAAAGTTGTCTCCCCTCSTGGCTGTCCCCAGCTGTCCCAGACACACTGTGTCACAGGCCTGGCTGTGGGATACAYGTATCCGGACATGAAATCATGTGTTTGCGGCACGCTCATTTCCTCCCGTTTGGCCGCGGATGCCTGCAGGCCTCGCGGCCTCCTCCCACAGATCCACCCCACACCCAGCCCCAGAGGTCTGGCTTTTCTGAGGGACACAAAGAGAGAAGCACAGACCAACCTTTAGACTCACTGCAGCAAAGTCAGAATACCCCCAGTAGCTGCTAAATCGCTCTCGTCTTCCGTAAAATGGGGAGTTGGTGASGGTCCAGAAAAGTGAAATCAGAAAAGCGGCCTTGGCGTGCCAAAATGCAGCCAGGAAGGTCAGGGGCAGGTGGTTTTTTTTCTGCCTTCTGGAWAACAGGGTGAGGGACTCCGGCTGAAATTTAGGTGGACTTTCTTTTGGGAAGGGTCTCCTCTGGGTAAGGGGAGTGATAACTTGGAGGATCTCCATGCTCCATCCTCCTTCTCTCTCATAGATGTCTTAAATCCCTTTATCTCCAGGCTCACGGCATGAAGGGATCACTTGTCCCCTGCAAAAGGACTTACTGTATCTTTTGTGAGTGATTTTCATGCTGAAGGGGCCCCAGACATAATCCTGTCCTGTCTGGCTGTTCTTACCAGGGTTTTTCTCCTCCTTCAACCAGATCCTTTTCATTTCTTCTGCTGGGGACAGTYGTCAGGCAATACTGGCCACCAGCCCAGGCAAACAGGGGCTCGTTACCAGTTATTACCCTTGAGTCCACCACTGAAATTTGGCACAGGTGGCCAGTGAGGGGGGRAGAGATTGAAAAAAAATCCCACTTTCTGGCATTTGAAAGAGATACAGTACGTGTGGAAGGAAAACAGTGACTCYTGGGACTGTGGTGCTTGCTCTGTGTTTGTTTCTGCTTTGGAATTAAGTTTGCAATGGGTTGGCCTAAGCCAGGTCTTCTGTGGGTGGTGATCCTGCAAGATAACAACAAMAAAAAAAAAAGAGGGCAATTTTTCTAAATGAAATGCATTTTTTCCTAAAGCTGCAGTGAGACAGAGTCCCTGGACAAACAGCAACATTAAGCTCAGAGCAATAAAGCTGCAGGAAGATATCGAGCCCCGTGACTGCAGCAGCACCTGGTGCAGCAGCAGTGAGAAAAGAGTTTAATTTAATGCAGCAGGATAGAAAAGGTAAATTTTGCTGACAGAAAGGTGCCCCAARACCTGCAGGAGGGGTGTGGAGATGGATGTTGCTGCTCCTTTGTAGCTCTGTAGCCACAGCCCCTCTCCACTGGTGTGTTTTAGGTCCAGCCCATGATGCTTGATCCCACTTAAATCACTGGTCCTGGCTTAATGAGGAAGAATAAATGGATTTTTAATGTCTTTTGACCTTAGTGAAGAGGAACACTAGGAGTGGATGCAGAGATACAGAAAGATAGAATACTAATGAGATTTTTGGTTACCAACTTGAGTCTTGGTTCTTCTCCCAGTCTTTTTTTGGGGGGGGGACTGTGTCACTCTGTGTGCCCCAAAAAAGACCCTGCTACCACCCCAGCCAGGACTRGCCTGGAGGATGTCACCAGACCTCTCCATTAGCAGAACAACCCCTTGCTTTGGGCTTTTGCTCTCAGTTTTTTGCTAAAAGTGGTAAAATCCCATCCGTATCTCCTCAGGGTGGGACAGGAAAGTGCTGAGGCATGGATCCTGGTTCCTTGGATCACAGGGTGGTCCCAGCTGGCCACCAGGACTGGCCCAGAGCCAAAGCATGGTCCTGTCCCCTTCTCTTGGACGGAGTTGAATTGAATTGTCTTTTTGACCTCTGTTGGGAGCCTTTAGTTTCTGCCCCTCTGGGATGAGCCTGGGGCATGAAGAGGAAATGAGAGCAGTGGGGGATTTCCTCCTTCCTTCCTTCCAACCCTTTTCTTTCTTTACATCTCTTTTGTATTGTTTCTACCTTTAGGGGATTTTTTTTGTACCTCTTTTGTTGTCAGACCCCCTGTCAAACTTTTACACCCTGTTGATGGGACAGACCCATTTTGTGGCTCACTGGATTCCTGGTCTCACCCCAGCTTGGTGCAACCATCACCGACAATTCAAGCCACACAATTTGATAACACAACTTAAAATACATATAAGGAGGTGGTAGATCAAAACTCCCTTCTATCTTCAGCACCTGGGGTTTATCTGTCAGGACCCTGTGATGGTGTTTTACTTCTTTACYTCTTCTTCTCCTGCAGACAGTGGTCAGCCTATAGGAAACATGACTTATCTCCACAAAAGCCCTTTTCCTGCAGATGTAATGGAAATGTTTTCTCACCAGCCAAGTGTTTCCTAAAATAATTCATGCTGCTGCTTTCAGTTACACTCACATCTTGATTGTGTTTCCAGGAGTGGCTGCTCTTGGTGGCTGGTGAGGAAACCATGTTTTGGGAGGAGATCTGAACTTTTACAAAGGCACAGAGTGACACGACAAGGGGTGATGGCTTTAAAGTGACAGAGAGCAGGGTTAGATGGGGTATTGGGAAGAAATTCTTGTCTGGGAAGGTGGGGAGGCCCTGGCACAGGGTGCSCAGAGAAGCTGTGGTTGCCCCATCCCTGGAAAYRTTCAAGGYCAGGCTGGATGGGGCTTGGAGCACCCTRGGATAGTGGAAGGTGTCCCTGCCCATGGCAGGAGGGGTTGGAGTGAGATGATCTTTGAGGTCCCTTCCAACCCAAATCARTCTGTGGTACCTGTGATCCCCCTGAAATCGTCAGGCAGTTGTATGAGCTGATCAGTGCAGGTCCATTCCAACTCAAATTTTCTATATTCCATTCCTTTCCTTTCCATTCCCTGTTTGGATGCCCATGCAAGGCCCAGCTATAGCTCCTCTGCCTCCTCCAACCCCACTCCGTCCCCAGGCAGTYCCCACAGGAGCCCAAACTTGTTGCAGCCTCCCCATCCCAAACCCCACTCCCCAGGTCCTTCTCAAGCCAGATTCTGACATGGTGGAGTTAAATTTTCCCACCAGAAACTTGAGATTCATGAGATCTTTGATGCACAACCAGTGCCAATGGACAGGCTCAATAAGGGAAGATGCTTTGCCTGCGTGCCAGCATGGAGGAACAAAGCAGATCTCTGGAGAGCAGCATAAAAATCAATCCTTGGAAGTGTGACTCCTGTTTTGGAGGGTTGGAAATAATATATGAATGCTTCATGGGAAAAAAAAAAATATATAGCAGTTCTTGTGCACAGTCCCCAAATGGAAGAAACTTGTCCCCAAATCAGGTCATTGCTTTGACTCCAGAGGGATCCATGGATAAAGTGGCTCAGCCCATGTTTCCTGAAAGGTGAAAATTGGTCAAACTTTTCCAGGGGGGAATTTGAGCAGGAGCCCAGAACTGGTGATTGCCACGTAGGGAAATTCTCTGTGGCCATTGATGGAGCTCCTGCWGTGATTACAAACAGAAGAACAGTCCCAGGTTCTTTTATTGGTTTAGCAGTAAAAATGCCCCATTTTGGCATCGCTGCACATTGCAGAGCTCTCTGCAGTAGGAGAGTTCTCTCTTGTCAGGTGAGTTGCCCTTCAGCTGCATCCCCCACTGARGAACAGCTTCATCATTTGAAAGTTTAAAGTATTCTTCAGAAACCCAGCACAGATCTCTTTGCATGTGATAATGTGAGGTAGTTTGGCTTAATGATCTTGGAGGTGTTTTCCAACCTTAATGACTCTGTGATTCTGTGTCACCTTCTCCCTTCAGGGATGGGGGAGACCCTCCTAGCAGGGATGGACACTTGCAGTCAGTGCATCCCTTGGCTGTCCCCTTACAAGGGCTGGATCTGCTTTATTTTGGGAACCACTTGYGGGGTTTTTCATGGAAGCTGCTGGACCTCCCATCTGAGGGAGACCTGTGTTCTGAGACCCAGCAGGCCTTGTCCTCCTGCTCTTGCTCTAAAGTCCTGTTAGTTCCTCCTGTCCTCCTCTGCTGTACTTCCTGCAGGTCACAGTGATACCAGGACATGGAATTTGATATGACTTTGGAGAGCAYGAGGCAAGCCCTGAGGGAATGACTCGTGGTTTATACCAGTGTTTACTTCTACAGATACACGTTCTGAGGGGAAACCAAGGGCAGTTTCCTTAGTTCAGCATTTACTTTGSTGTTTTCTCTTTTCCCAGGTGTCAGCTCTCAGGATAATACAGACCCAGGACAAGCCTCGACCACCAGAACCACAGAAGCCGCCACAACAACCCCACCTGCAATCATCAGAGAGACCTCACCAGCCAACCCTGCACCAACAACTACCACACTCAAAGCCACCACCGCTGCCACGACTCAGCCCATCGTGTTAGCAACCACCCCTGCTCAGAGCATCACCACCACCACCACCACAACCAACCCAGGAATGACTCGGTCCCCCACTGCTGCATCTCCTACCACGGTGGCAAGGACCACCCTCGCAGCATCAGGGACCACATTGCCTGCTGCCATGCCCTCAACCCCCRTGCCTGGGCAGGACAGCTCCTCACACAGCACCGCTAACCCCGAAACCAGCCCTGCTGCAAGYCCCACTGCCCAACAGCAGCCCGGCACTACAGCCAGTTCGGGAAGCTTGGGCACCACCATTGCTGCAAAATTTGTTGTCACTCATGCAACCAGTCCTCCAGGAGCTACAGGGGCTCTTGGCACATCCTCTCCCACCACAGAGTCTCAGGGAAAGCAGCCTATGGATCAGGATCATAAGCCTAACACCACTGTGAGCACCACAGTGACGAGGACTGAGCCTTCCCAACGCTCCAAGGACTGTGCTATCCCTCCTCCACAGTGTCCCACCAAGCAGCCTCCTCCTTCTTCCAGTTCTCCAGCCCAGGGATCAATCCCTTCCCCCAGTCCTGGAAGCAACAAAACTGTTACCCCTCTGACTGGATCCCTGTCCCCCACCACCACTCCGATGTCACAACATGGCAGCAAGGACACAGTCCCAGAGGCAACCACCACGACAGCTCCTGGGGCAGGTAACAGGGGACAGGAACCTTGGTTTCTTGTGCTGGGGAGGCCTTTTTGTGTTTTCTCTCCCTCTGGCTACCTAAGCACCTCCTGCCATTATGGGCTGTCACCACCTTTTCTCATTTTAGGCTGTTGTCTGTGTGACAAGCGCATGTTTAAGTCCCTGTTCTCCATGGAGGTCGAGTCAATGCAGTCAGTGAAATCCAAGGAATGAATCAAATGGCAAAGTGCAGGATTGGCTTTTAGATGGAGCAAATGGTGCYTGAAGCACCATCAGCTGCAGTGGCTCGATCTCCAGTGACGGGGAACAGGAGCWGCGGGGATGGGCTGGGGACTGAAATGGGAGAACTGGGAAAGCAGTGTGACAGCCCCCAAAATGCTGCCCCTGGGAGGTCCCTGGTGCAGCTGACAGCTTAGGGAAGGCTGTCTGGGCATGCACAGAAAATGAGCTTTAGATGACTAAGGGGATTTTGTGGCTAAACTCTGAGTTTACAAGCCCCAAGGAGTCTGACTTTGGTAGGACGTCCATCAGTGCTGCGGGAGGGCTTTGGCGGCTGGCTGCTGTCTAGGCAGCAGCAGGAGTGTCCACATGATGTTTAGGACCTTGCTGAACACCAGTAAGGTGTTTTCTCTGACTTCTGGAGTTTTACAGTCATGGTAGTTCCTGGGTTTCCTGGTGAGGCACAGTTCAGCCTCCCAAACTGGCATTTTGTCTGGTTCAGCCTCCCAAACTGGCATTTTGTCTCGTAGCATTCACAGGGAATCCACACACCCTGTGAGGGCTCCATGGAGCCTTCCAGACTTGGCTGGGACTGTGGGCTCAGCTCACATCTGGCTCTGAATAAAAGCTGTGATCACACTGGAGYCCTTCATTATCTTCCCCTGGAAAATGCTCTTCTTGACCCAATTTCCAGTTACCTGGAATATAGAAGCCACTCAAAAAACCATCTCCATCCCCCTCAGCCTCTCAGCTGTTGGCATCACTGAATGGGCCAAGGTTTTATTGCAAGGCCATCTTCACTGGCTTCCCCCAAGACATGTTTTCATGTGTGGGCAGAAATGAGGTGAAAATATCCGTGAAGGATGTTTCTTTTTCCTTTCTTTCCCCTCCTGCTCCACAGGACTGTTCTCCACTGAAGGATCATATATAATATTATGTTAATTCAAATTGGCCTCAAGCATTAAGCCTGAAGAGGTCTAAAAACTCCTTTATATTTAATAAATAGCTGGCAGAATTCATGAGAAACAGATGGCTTTGGAATTAATTCTCTCCTGGAGCCTTCAGAATGTGTCTGGGAGAGAAATATCCCTCATCTTTTCTGTGGAAGAGGTAGGAGGCCCGAGAGCAGACAGGCTGTGAACATCCTGTGGCATTTTAATTCTCTTTGTCACCACTTAAGGAYCAATTAGTAAGCCAGGGATGAAGATCCATGTCTTCAAAGGGATCTGGGGAGGCAGGAGGCTCCTTGCCCTACACCCACTGCATGAACAATTCTAAGATGATACAGAGCTTAACCAAGACCTCAGAGGTGACCTCAGCTATCAGAGACACCTGCATGGGGCTGGTGGATCTGGGACTTGTGCCCTCCTGGAATACCAGGCAGGACACACCTGCCTGTCTCCTGTAGAACCAGGCTCTACCTCTAATCTTGTCACCCTGGAATTTTTCCATGGAGGTGCAGCCAGCAGAGGTTATGGCATCACATCCCCTGCCAGCCGTGGCAGATCCTGGGCAGCCAGGTCTGCGTCTGTAGAGGAAATCTCCATGGAAGACACCCCAGACAAAGAAGGGTGACCCCACACCTCTCAGTGACTACCCAGCTACCCACACACAGCCATCTGTGACCGTGCGCACAGGGGTCCGAGGGTGAGGGGAGAGACGAGGATCTGACTCCATGTTTCAGAAGGCTGATTTATTMGTTTATGATATATATTACATTAAAACTACACTAAAAGAATAGAAGGAAAGGTTTCAGCTCAGAAGGCTGGCTAAGCTAAGAACAGAAAAGAATGAATCAACAAAGGTCTGTGGCTCGGACAGAGAGAGAGCCAGCTCTGCTGTGATTGGCCATTAATTAGAAACAACCACATGAGCCCAATCACAGATGCACCTGTTGCATTCCACAGCAGCAGCAGATAACCACTGTTTACATTTTGTTTCTGAGGCCTCTCAGCTTCTCAGAAGGAAAAAAATCTTAAGGAAAGGATTTTCATAAAAAGATGTCTGCGACAGCCATCCAATGGCCTTTGGCTCCTCTCTGACGAGTTTCAGCAGCAGAAAATCAAATCACTAATCAGATTCTTTCCATATCAAATTTAAGTCAAAAAATACATAAAATTGAAGAAGCAATGTAAAGCCTCTCCAGCAGAATGAGCTTCATGGTAGAACTAGAGATGAAAAGTGATTTTGAGGTGATCCCTAACAGGGCTGTGCCAGCTGTATCCTCTATCCTGTGTCAGTGTCTGTCTGCTTGTTTCTTTGGTGCATGCTGGGGAGCCAGACCAGAGCACCCAGGACGCTGGACCTGCATCAGCCAAACCCAGCAGTGCCTCCCAGAGCCCTGCCAGTGCCCAGCCTCCAGCCCCGGRGGACCACACAGACCAGGCACAGAGCTGCACTTCTGGCCACCCACAACCCAACATTTCTTCCTCAAACGAGGTAACAGCACCAAATGGGAAGGTGGGCACCTCTCAGGGGTGTTAATTCAGCTCCATCCCGTGTGCACGTGGAGTCTGCGGCTCTTCTCGCTGTTTCTGTGTCAGAGAGAGTGGAAATCTGCCAGCAAAGCAACTCCAGGTGGTAGAATCCCAGAACTGTTTGGGGCGGAAAGGACCTTCAGAGGTCATTTACTCCCATGCCTTTCTCCTGGAGCTTTCCAGAGAAGAGACAATGAGGATGGAGGTGAAGGGGAGCGTGTCCAGGGGAGGGGTCTGGAGCACCAGGAGCAGCTGAGGGAGCTGGGAGGGCTCAGCCTGGAGAAAAGGAGGCYCAGGGGGGASCTTGTGGCTCTCTACAACTCCCAGAAGAGTGCAGCCAGGAGAGAGTCAGGCTCTTTTCCCAGRAAACAAATGATGGGCTGTTTGATTAGTGACCAACTGTCCTTCCAACCTTTGTCCACCACTTAGAGCTGCTTTTCTTCTGCCTTTCCAGCTCATCTGTAAAGAACAGGTACAACTTACCAGGCCCACCATCCACCTGAAAGAAGCCAGAACCTGTGTAAGTATCACCTTTTTGACTTCCATGGAGAATTAGCAGCTGTTGGAGGTTCAGATTTTAACTTATGGTGCTCTGAGGATGTGAGAAAATGCTCAGAAATGAGGGAATTTCATCAAAGATGCAACCAATGTAAAATGGTGAATGCAAACCCATGTTCAGCAGTGTCACCAGTGGGGGATGTGGCAGGAGGACAAGAGGCCAGTGTTGTCTTCTCCAAGCAGAAGGACCAGCTGAGCCCACCCAGGTCTTACAGAAGGACAAATGAAAAATTTTAAAGGGTAAATCTTTCCCTATGCTAGCAGGAAAGCTTTTTTCCTAAATTGTGGGGCTGAAATTTTGTCCYAAAACTCAAGAAAAAATTGAGGCGTTCCTCTACGGTTATTGTGCACTTGTGAGATCTTGTAGCTCACAYTGGGCTAGGGTGGCATCCAACTGAAAAGCAGCTGGGAAGCAGAGGAGCCTGGAGTTTGGGACTCCCTGTGCTCCTCAATGCCCTCATAGAACCCTTAAATGAGAGGGAAAAAACTCCATTTCACTGGTTTCAGACCCTTTGCAAGACTAGGGAGCAGTAAAATGTGATGGGAAGGCTGGGGGCTGGCAAGCCCAACTCAGCACCACCCACCAACACCCTTTCTGGTGGGTGGGCACTGTCTGCTGGTGTTCCTGAGGGATACCCAGAATGGTTCTGGTGGAAACTGTGAGCTCCCTGCAATAGGGAAGATGCACTGTACTGRTAAGTTCCAAATAGGAAGAAGTTTAAGGTTGGTGATAAAGAGGAAGAGACACCAGTAAATGGCTGGGGAGGTCCTGACAGAGTGACCTGACACTGGTGAGGTCCTGACAGTGGGGTGGGCTCAGGGGTGGGGTTTGGCATGATAATGCTCTGGTTTCTGGCAGTGTAAGCAGTGGAAAATTGGCACTTCAGGGACCTTCTCACAGCCTGTGTCATGGGCAGRGACACCCTCCACCAGATCAGATTGCTCCAAGCTCTGTCCARCCTGGCYTTGSACACTGCCAGGGATGGGGCAGCCTCAGCTTCTCTGGACARSCTGCTCCAGTGTCTCACCATCCTCACAGTAAAGAATTTCTTCCTAATATCTAATCTAAATCTCTTCTCTTTTAATTTAAAACTGTTCCCCTTTGTCCTGYCRCTCCTTAGTGAATCACAGAATCAGCCAAGTTGGAAGGGGCTCTCCAAGCGAAGCCACACAGTGTTCACAAATCCCCTCCAGACACACTGTGAACGCAACTCCTGAGCACAGCAGCTCTTGAAATTCCCTGTGCCTGGGTGATGGCCGTGCCTGGCAGCCCTGGACAGGGCTTGGACCTCCCAGCACCATCCACTGTGGGAAAGCACCTGCCTGCTGTCTGTTGTCACCTTCCTCCTCTGGGTGTAAATGCTCCGTGCCCACACACCTGCAGTGGTGGTGATGTCCTTAATGATGCTTTGAATGCTGAGGATGATTCCAAGGAGGGGCCTTATTTCCATGGAGCCCCAGCAGGATGGTCTCTCCTGAGACCTTCCSTTTCTCCATGTAATGCCTGGATACGGCTGCATGTTCATGCTGGAAAACCTTCCCATCAAATTTTGTACCGRATATGTAAAAATACTCAATCAGATTAACAAAATCCAATTTTGGAGCCTAAAGGGACTTAGGACCAGGCTGGTTTTTAAAGCTTCCCCCCTCCTTCTGGGCACAGTGATGTTCCAGAGCTGCTGTCCTTCCCATGGAGTTGTCCTGAGAGGATTTTGGAAGCAGGGATGGTGAGGCTGGGAAGCACCAGCGAGCTGAGGGATGGGCAGAAACCACATCTTGGCATCACAGCYTGCTCCAGGGCCATGGAGCACTGGAGCTGGAGAACCAGGGAGTCTCCCACCCTGCTTCCCTTTGATTCTTCTGGGTGTAATAACAAGCCAGAGCATTGTTAGCACAAAATGCCAATTACACCCCAAAACAGCCACAGAAAGGCCGCAGGGCTGCATCCTCCCATCCCATCACCCTCCTCGGCTGCCCAAGCACCTCCCCCTCAGCTCGCCCTTAACTTTCCACTCGTTGTATTCCTGAAAATCACAGCCCATTTTGTGCCTCCCAAGCCCAGCAGATAACAGAGAAATGGCACTATCTGGTTTCCCTGCTTTGTAGGCCTGGTAAACACGTCTGTAGCCAAATCCTGACAGCAAAGTGAAAAAATCCTCTGTGTTTCACAGCCCGTGGGAAAACAGGAAAGTGTGTGCTGTAAGAAGCGTTSCAGAAACAGCTCCAACCCTGCGTGGCATTGTACTAAAAATTCAGATTCAGAAAGAAGCCAGGGCTGTGTGGGGGGACCAGTGGTGGGGAACACATCTGGATCACACAGGGCAGGGGAGAGGACAGTGCAGAGCCACCCACCCATTTCCCAGCTGGGCTGGTGGGGCAGCACCAGTGACGGGGGGACCCGAGCAAACAGTTGGGACTGAACCCAGGAATTGCAGACCTTTCACCCCACCACACCTCACTTTCTCCAGAAAACAAGGAACTCAAACTAGAAATCCCTAAAAAAAAAGCCAAATATAGAGCTGGTACCACTTTGTGGACTGTAGGTGTTTCACAGGCTGGTTGGTTCCCTGCATCATTCCTCTTCAGGTGATGCTTTGAACCAGTGCTGAGCAGGTTGGTCCATGTTCCCCCACCTTCTCCTTCTCCTTCTCCTTCTCCTTCTCCTTCTCCTTCTCCTTCTCCTTCTCCTTCAGCTTCTCCTTCCTTTGATTACAGCAGAATCTTAGTGAGTTTTTTAGTAAGGCTTATTAGCTCAATACTTTACATTCCAGCTTATTCCTGGCTCACAAATTCATTTTCAGTTGGATTTCTCCTGCTTTGGAAGGGATGGGTGGATGGATGGATGGATGGATGGATGGATGGATGGATGGATGGATGGATGGATGGATGGACAGATGGATACTCTGCTCCTCATTCCAATCTCAAAATGAGTTGGGTGAAGCAAGAAGTGATGATGACAGAGGTGGTTGGTGTAGCCTGGAGAAAGAAATAACCAGAATTCTGCAAAGAATAAAACAAAATGCAGATCATCACTTTAGGTAGTCACCAACTGCAAAYAGARTCTTTAATAAGYTGTGTCATCCCRTTGCAGTTTTGTTAATACTAGTTAGAGCAAGTTTGTGGTGTGCGGTTCAGCCACACAACCCCGTGTCCATCTCCCATTCCTCCTCCATCGTGTCCCCCACGTGGACACAGATGTGTCCAAGGAGCTGAGTCAGTGGATGAGCTGGGGAGCACCAGAACCTGCAAAAACCACAGCAGGAGCACTGGAGCCCACTGGAGTTGCTGTGTGACACCCACTGGTGCAGGGATGACACAGGGCAGTCCCTGGAGCAGGCGGAGGGACTCCCTGACCGAGCAGGGTCGTGGTCCCCCCTCAGCCCGTGCAGCTGGCGGGGCTGGTTTGTTGACTCAAGTGCTGTTACCTCATTCGGGGATGTTGGTTTTAGGTCCCCGCCAGTGTGGGAACCGGATCCGAGCTGCTCGGCAGCGCTGTCAACTGCGGCCAAGGAATGCGGGCGGCGCAGGGGGAGCTGCCAGGGGCATCCCTGCCGGCCCAGCCGCCTCACCCTGCCCCTGCAAAGGGCCAGTCCCTCCAGCTCACCCTCCGAGGGCTTCAGGCACCGCTCACCAGCTGCCACTGAAGYGGTCTCAGCGAGGTTTTAGCCTCGCATCCCATTTCCCTCCGCACCCAAAAAAGGATCTTTTCCCTCCCATGGGGTRGTAGGGGAAGAAACAGGTTATTGAGAGCTGGGGGAAAGCAGAGCTGCGGCAAAACCAGGGAAAGGAGGATGCAGGGAGGCAGCAAAGGCTTTTCCTTCCTCTGCCAAGCAGAAAGTGCTGCACAGACAGGGACTGGTAAATCTCAGGACATTCCAAGTGTAGGAGCACAACCCAGCGTCCAGACGTGATAAAACCACCGAGCTACAGCCCCCTCCTCCGTGTCCTGCTGGGAACCAGCTTTGCAGGGAATGCTGCCCGCGGCCTGGGGCAGATTTCCCATCCAGCTCTTTTCCCAGGGATGGCACAAGCCCACGGAGGGGCCCCGGGAGGCTGTCCCGGTGCAAAGCGAAAGGACAGGCAAGGGACAGTGGCCGTTCCCAGGGACAGGCAAGGGACAGTGGCCGTTCCCAGGGACAGCCAGGGCCTCCCGATGCTGAGCTCTGTACCCGGGGCCAGCCTTCCGCCCCGGCAAGTGCATCCTGTCTCCACTGCTGCTTCCCAAATATTTAGATAAGATGGGGTGAGATTAGGTGCGTGCCTGGGCCTGGCAGCTTCCATCCCTGCAGTGCAGCAAGTGGGGGGCTGCCAGCCATTAGTGGTGTTGGGAGGGGAAGGTTTGGGGTGATGGGGCAGGCAGGAGCAGAGCCTTTCCCAGCCAGACACCTCATTTCAGCMCTTTTACACACAGGATCACCTGTGTCATAAAAGACTTGTGCGTGSAGGAGCTGTGAATACAGCACCTCTCACGTAGGATCTCTCTGTGCACAGAATCATGGAATGATTTAGGTTGGAAAAGCTTGCTAAGATCATCAAGTTCAACCATTAACCCAGCACTGTCAAATCCACCCCTAACTCTGTCCCCAAGTGCCACATCCACACATCAGAATCTGTGCAGGCAGGAAGGTGAGCACTTTAGTGAACTCCCAGATGCTGCAAAGCATCCAGCAAAAAACCTCAGGAACACCCCAGAGGGAGCGTGGGCTCCATCCACCCCTCTCCCACATCTCCAGGGATGCTTTGGGTTGCCCAGAGAAGCTGTGGCTTCCCACCCCTGGACRTGTTGAAGGCCAGGTTGGAGGGGCTTAGAGCAATCTGGTCTGTGGAAGGTGTCCCTGCCCATGGCAGGGAGCAGAACTGGATGATGTTTTGGGTCCCTCCTAACCCAAACCACTCCGTGATTCATTCTGTGATTCCATCCAAAACCAAGACACGCTCTCCTGCTCTTCCCTGCAGAGCTGTGGGGAAGTTTTAGGCAGGACAGGGAGCTGTGTTGGTGGGGWCAGAGGCCAGAAAGGCTGGAGATGGCTGTGGGGGAACTGTGGGGCTGCACAGCCCTGCCCTGCTCCCGCTGGGGCCCCCTGGCCTCCCCAGCCCCCCCGCCCYGCTTCCCTCAGGGACCTGCTATTCCTGGAACACCGAAAGCTGTGGCTCACAGATAAGGCTGGTGCAGGGCCCCGGTGAGGAACGGCAGCCAAGAGCTCGGCTCCTTGTAAAGAAACTCCTTTTAAACCTTTCCTGTTCCCCGGGAGGGCCGGCGCCAGCCGGGCAGTGCACAGGGAGGAGGGAAGATCACAGAATCCATTTGGTTGGAAAAGACCTCTGAGATCACCTATGGGTCCAACCTAYGACCCAACACCACCTTGTYCACCAAACCCTGGCATGGAGGGGCACACCCAGTGTTGAAGGGGTCATTCTATAAGGATGGGACATCCTGCACCCCTGGCGATGGGCTGGGGTGATCCTGGGCAGTCCCTGGGTGGGGGAGCAGTGCTGACCCTTGTTGTCACTGCAGGATGAGTGGACGGCTGCCAGCAAGGACAACTCCTTCTTTGAGAGCTTCTGCTCCACGGCCCAGCAGGGCTTTAATGCCAGCAGGGACTGGTGCACAGTGATTCTGACGGCCTGTGAGAGACCCTCCCACCACTGGGCCGTGCGCGTGTTCCTGCACCGTGAGTATGAYCCCATCTCTGGCACTGGGGACCCCAGAGCTGGAGGCCTGGCAGAGCCCTCACATCTGAATACAGCACAGCCACCCCACTAAAATCTGACCGAACCRACCACAAACCCCCACTATTCACTGTCCCCTCATCTGCCAATAACCCCAACACACCCCCCATAACAAGCCCCACCACCACAACCAACCCTATCCCAAGACCATAASCAACAGCCCCCCAACTGCCCCAAGCCTCCGGATATGGATCCACCGCCAATGACTCTGAATAAACAAACACTACCCACATCCCCCCTAAGTAAACCATAACAAGCACCAAAGATACAAAAGAAACCCCCAAACTTACTAGTCAACCACACCCTGCAACCGCTGCTACAACCAGCCCCAGCACCCYRTAATAAGGGGAGGGGTAGATGCAACCACCAACCCCCCTAGACCAAAACACAACCCTAAAAATAAAACAAATTCTAATAAAACAAAATCATAAATTCCCACTCGGCCTCTCTCCGAGATCACGTCTTGGCCCAAGGGCTCTGTTCTGCCCCATCCCAGTGGTTTGGGAAAGGAAGGATCCCAGAAATGAGCTTTGCACCCCAAGGAATGCACCAGATCTCTCTGCTGTGTTGAGTCACATCCAGTCCATGTTCCTCAGTCTCCAGGAGGAAGAATTCTTCCCAGGTGGTTAAARCTGGGTGCCCAGTTTAAATCCTTCTCCAAAGACCACAGAGAGGAGGTTCTCACCCATGTCAGAGCCCTGYTGGGATACCCAGCTCAGCCTAGGTGTGCTCAAAAACTGCTTTAGGATCAGGGTGCCTGGGAGATGGAGACATCTTGCTGCCCTAGCATGAGGGGGATGAAGGCCTGAGCTCCATCTGCTCTTACTCATCRTCAGAGCAGGAGCTGGGTGGGTGATCCAGACTCCACATCCAACCTCAGGGAAAGCACCCAGGCACTGGGGACTAATCCTTGAGGAGCCAGGTACAGCCTCTCACTGGGATTACTTGTAAATCCACTGGAGATGGATGGTGGGGCCTGGAGGCTCTGGGGCTGTCCCCCTTCCAGAAGAGATCCTGGCTCCTGGTCTGGCTGTGAAGCACCTACAAGGGTTGGCTTCATCCCCACACATCTTCATCCCCCTCCTCCAGAAACTGGGTCASCCCTCTGACGAGGGGATGGTGGCACAAACTGTCCCCTGTCCACACCTTGTGCTCACTGAAGCCTTTTTCTTCCCYCAGTTCCCCTGGACTCTGGAGAAGTCCTCATGAAGCTGATGGAGAAGAAGGACAGGTTAGAGGAGGTAAGTGGGTCCCTGGTCACGGCACAGCTGCCCCAAGGATGTTCCCCAATGGTGGGTGGGTGGCACAGGAGCCTGACCTGTCCCTTCCGTGGCAGCTTGGCATCGTCAACATCACCTCTGACAAAATGGTGGAGGACATGACCATCAAGGACGAGTTCAGCACGCCCCTGATCATCACCATCATCACCCTGGCCGGCTCCCTGCTGCTCGTCGCGGCCATCTACGGCTGCCACCAGCGCCTCTCCCAAAAGAAGGACCAGGTAAGGAGGCAGGAGGGTGGGACAGGTATCCCAAGACCTTTTCCATCCCAGAAGCATCTTCAGGAGATGAGGATCATCAGTGTTGCTGCCTCTGCTGRTGGATACCTGGTTTGCCCAGTGGGTATAACCCACTTTTGACAAGAAAGGCTTTCTCAATCCAAAATCCATTCCAAAAACAAGCTGTAGCCCTCAAAAAATTTTCTTGAAATACTTTGACAAGTAGTGGATCTGGGGTGGGTGCCAGGGAGCCCCAGGCTGTGTGCAGAGAAGAAGGAGGGTGTCAGCAGGAGGGGCATCAACACTGCAGGGCTCAGCCTTTGCAAGAGCTGGGCCAAGGCCAAATTTCAGAGCAGCAGCAGCAGGATTTAAGGAAGAACAAACACAGAAAGAGAAAATAATGTGATTTTTATCTCAGGAAGCAGTCCTGGGTGATTTTAGTGTAGCATCCACCTGCAAGGACTGGCCATTCCCACACCCTGGGGCACTGAGGTTGGCAAGGGTCCCAGCTGCTGTTCCTGAGGACTTAGCTCTAGGGCAGACAGAAAGAGATAATTATGAAATCAGATTATGCAATCAGGGTAAATCACCCTCCYGATGGAGAAGCAAACCTACTTCACTCCTACTTCAAACTGCTTTCCCCTGGACCAACTCATCCTTTCTCAGCGATCCCAACCTCTGAACCACAGGAAAACAAGGGATAAAACTTTAAATATTTACAGTGCAAGGTAGGTGAACACAGGAGGGAGGGAAGAGCAAATTAATGCCCCTGTCAGTCTTAYTTGTACTTACCAGGCTTGATTTTTTGGGAAGAAATAGGGGAAGAGGCARGATCTCAATAAATACTGGACCTTCACTGTGGTCCTCTTGGAGCTTCCAGGGTTTCATCATCCCTTGCATGAAATCTCCCTGGCTGGCATGAAAAACATCCCACCAGGGACAGACAGCAGTATAACACGCCCCATGTTGTTCAGAAAACAGGTAGAAATAGGGAACACGTGTCCCTAAAACAACCTGGTGCAGAGCAATAGGTACCAGTCCAACTTGGATGCTCCAGAGGTAAATTCCCACCAGGCACAGAGTAAAATAGCAAAACCAAAGCAAGGGATGCTATTTCCAAAAATCAAACACATTCCTCCTTCCTGCCTTTGTTTTTGGGTGGTTTCTTTTGTTCTCTTTCTGTTTCGTTTCCAAAAATGACTTGAAAGTTGTTTTTTTTTTTCCCCTATTTTATTTTTTTTTCTCTACAACCCTCCTCACCCCTCACCTCCCTCCCTGTTGTTTTATCTTGGAAATACCCAGAACATCCACCCTGATGTCCCCGGGTTTGATGATGGACATGTGGCCCTGATCTTTAATGTGAGTTCCAACACAGGGATCGGAGGGGCGGGCGCCGCATCCGTAACACCCCCAGCTCTCACCTCCGGCGCTTGGTAGGGCCCAGGAGCTTTTAACAGGACTAAAGCCCAGCTTTACAGCCCCTTTCCTCTTGCTGCATGGCTGGAAGGTGCCTTGCCATGGTGGGAGACCAGCAATCMCACAGGGAAGCAGCCCTTGGGAGAGCCCAGGTGTGTCCTCTGCTTTTTGAGCATCCCCACCCTGCCACAGGGGAGTGACACAGGGGACTCCCAGCAGCGCCTTTGCAGCTCCTCTGCCAGCACCAAGCCCTGCAGTTTTGCTTCTCCATCCCTCTCCTTCTCCATGGATTCCCTCCCACGCCTGTCTCCTGACATTTATAGGAGCACTGTAATAGAGCAAGCTGTGAATCCAGGCAGATTTTAACAGGGCTCCCCAAAAAGGGCTGAGCAAGGACTGCAGCTCCCCACTGAATCCTTCCAGGGAAGGATGGGGATGAAGGACCCACCAAGAGCCCTGTGCTTCCCAAAAAGGGCTGAGCAAGGACTGCAGTTCCCCACTGAATCCCTCTAGGGAAGGATGGAGATGCAGAAGCCCAAGTGAATTCAAAATTAGGACAGGCTGGGGTTCTGCCAAGGGGTGAAGGTCTGAGCTGGAGCCTGAAGCACATCACACCAAAGGACCAGGGTGATAAAGTGTCTGATTCCATCTTTCCCTCCTTGGTTTCCACTGAGAGTTCTAGAATGAGGAAGGATAATGCTCAAGATCTGGCAGATGGGAGCTGCCCCTGAGTAAAGGAGAAAAATAATAAAGCAACTAGAAAAGGGACAGGGGTGGATAGAAAGAGGAGGGGAAGAGCAGATTTGAGGTAGGGAGGCAGGAGTTGGGATGCAGTGTTGCTCAACCTCTTCCCAAGGTCCTGGATGGAACAAACTGAAGCTGGCAGCTGCTCCTGGAGGTTTTCCACATGTCTCYGGCTGCTCTTTCCTCCTTCCCATCATCAGCAGAGTCTTCCTCTTGCCAGCTCCATGCTATCCCCTCGCTGCCCCCTGCCTCAACCTCATCATGAAAGTCTCTATATATGTAGCTATATAAATCTGTATGGGGCAGCTGTCACAGCTGGCTGGGAGCTGACAGCCCTGAGGTGACACTTGCAGCGTGGCCAAGGTGTTGTTCAGAGGGGTTTATGGCTTTCTTTCCTCATAGCAGCGCCTGACCGAGGAGATGCAGACCATGGAGAATGGCTACCACGACAACCCCACGCTGGAGGTGATGGAGACCTCCTCTGAAATGCAGGAGAAGAAGGTGAACCTCAACGGTGAGCTGGGGGACAGCTGGATCGTTCCTCTGGACACCCTCATGAAGGAGGACCTGGAGGAAGAGGAGGACACGCATTTATAGGATGCAGAACTTGATCAAGAGAAAAACAACCACCCCCCCCCAAAAAAAACCCCACAAACCCTACACACACGCACACAGAGCTCCAAAATAAGGCAAAATTCCCCCCAAAAAGCAGAAAATCCCTTAATGAACTAATTGTGGCCCCTTGTGCCACCACATGGGGTGCAGGATGGAAGAGAAAAGGACATGAGAAGACACCTCTGGGGCACAACAACACAAGCCACTTTGGTGGCCACATCTGGCCAAGCATCYTCCAACTCCCCCTCCCATGCCAGACCTGACCAGCCATGGGCTAACAGGGTGGCTCTGCTCCTGAAGAGCTGCTGGTGTCTCCTCCAAGCATGTCCCCTCCCATCCCACATCTGACCACGCCAGCCACATCCTCCGGCTACTGAACGACTCAAAAATCAACAGAAGTAAAATAAATAGGACAGGAGATGGAGCGCATCTGACAGCAAAGCAGCACCTGGCAATTACAGCTCGACAAATCCTCTGGCCCACGCTGTTTAGTCATCACCCTGCCCTCCCTGACATCCAGGTAGTGAATGAGAAAAGCTGGAACAGCCTGTTCCTTTTTAATCCAGTTTCCAGCCTCTCCCCAGAGCTGAAACGCACAAGAGCCCCTCGTTGTGCCATGGGCAAATGGATGCATCCAGACCCAGTGGGATGGCAGGGATGCAGCAGTGCCAAGTGATGCTCAGCCCCCGTGCCAAGGGCTGAGGAACAGATCCTGCACCCACCTGGAGACCGAGAGAGGTGCAGCAGCTTCTTGTTTTGAAAGGATGAGATGGAGGGAGAGGAAAAGGAGATATTCCTTGAGGTTATCCCTCTTTAGGAAGGGTGTGGAGAGCAAGAGCGATGCCTGGTCTCTAGCCCAGGTGTGATGTTGGGGGTTTTGTGGTGCAGGAGCCCAGCTCTGGTGCTGCATTTCCCTCTGGAAGGATCACTTGCCTTCCAGGAATTACACAGCAGCATCTCACAGTCCTCATCCATCCTCCACGAGACTGTGGGACACAAGCACCACGATGCTTTGTGATTYTTGAGGGCACATTTTCCTGCATGAGCAGCAAGCAGAAGAGGTAGAAGAGCAGCAGAACGTGAGCCAGGGAGCTCAGTGGCATTCAGGTGGCCTTGGTGTTTCACACCCTCAAGGTTTAAAAGCTCAGCCTCAAGCTCTTCTTCACAAGCCACTAAAATAACAGAGACCTGCAAAGCAACTCCCAGCTCAGCAGCGAAGCTGGGGCTGAGCTTTGTCCTGCAGCCCTTGGTCTGTCACCCAGGTCTCCCTTTGCTGAAGCCTTTCAAGGGGAGAAGAAAAATATGGCTGGACTGAGGCCATTTCTGGATTTTGACTCCCCACCACAGCTCCTAAAGGCTGGGGAGAGTTTCATGCCTTTGCTCTGGTGAAGCAGCTCAGTGCTGGCACAGGCAGGGATCATCCTCCAGCTGGGGTCCATCCTCCAGCACACGAGGACCAGAAGGTGACTGGGCTGAGTCCCTCTCCCAGAGTGAGGATGGTGCTTGTCCCAAACCCTCTGCAAGCCAGAGGAGCTGCAGATCAGAGCAATGCCCAAACACAGCCCTGCTCCTCTGCTTGCCACAAACCAAGGCACAATGGGGACAATTCCTCTGGGCTCTGCCACCAAGTCAACCCGACTGGGATCTGCTCCCACGGCTGCCCTGAATGAGGGGAAAAGCAGAGCCAAGCAAGTGGAAGCTTGGAGAAGCCCTGGTGGAGTTGGGAGTACTCAGGAAGGARGGGATTGGGCTGTTTTGCTCAGCCCCAGGACAGACAGGCACTGGCAGAAGATACAAGTGGCTCTTCCCCCTTCTGTCCTGCACTGAAGGGCAGAGTCTGAAGTGTTCAAACCTTTCTATTTTTGTATGTAAATATTCCTGCTATTCATTAGCAATGTATTCCGCACACTTCACTTACCTGTGCACTGCACTATGGGGAAGTAATTTTGGAGGGGAGGGGAAATAACAAATAAAACAAATTAAAAAAATTTAAAATCTTAAAAATAAAAAAAAAAGAAAGAAAAAGCTAAAGGCCAGCCTGGTAGGAGACAAAAATTTGACATGAAGCAGAAAAACACCTCTTGCCCAGGTAACTTTGTGCCACAGCTTTGTCCCTGTTCTGGCAGCATCAAGTTCAGCTCTTTAACACGGCCACAAGTCTCAGAGAATGGACCTTGGCATCCACAACTGCTCCTGTGAGCATTGTGGCCTCCCAGCTGCCCTGACAGACAAGCAGCAGGTCCATTCCTCACATTTCTGTCCTTCCCAGAAAACAAACACAGGGCAGCAGCAATGCTGTGGCCACCAGGGCTGAGTTGTCATGAGGACACCCCTGGCAGGGCATCTCCAGGCTTTGGCATGTGCCTAAAGATTCCCCCTTCCCAGCAAAGAGATGCCAAAGTGCTTTAATGAGTCAGGTCCAAAGACTTTCCAAGAGAATCCTACAGAGGCTTGAGATCAAGTAACCTTAAATCTTTCCGAGCAGAGACCAGYGAGGGTATTAACTGCTCAGCAAGTGCTTATAGTGATTTATATTTGAATAGGAATTGTACATTTATTTATTTTTCCAGACAYCATATTTTTAAACCACTAATATTTTATAGTAGATTTTCCTTCCCCTATTTAAAAGAACTATTTCCACAGGAAAAGAAAACAGTACTTTTTGGTTTTTTTTAATGTTGAGAACATTCTTTTTTTGGAAAAAAAAAAAGTCAGGTAGGAAATGCAGCAATGAGCATCTTTGGCCTTAACCCTTCCCTTCGTAGAGTGTAGCCATAATTGTTAGACCAAAAATAATAAATAAAAAAATAAGATTTACCAAGGCATTTCCTTCCTCCCTGCCCCTCCTCCCTTCCCTGTGCTCCTCTTCTCTGCCCCAAACCAGCTTTAACATCCCACACATTGTACAAAGAGATCCCTGCTCTTACCTTTCGGCGAGAGCTTTACAAGCAGCTCAGATGTCCTTGCAAGAGACTTTTCTATTTTCAGATTCAAGAGGAAACGTGTAAATACTTTAGGAGCATTTTATCTCCCGCTCACAGTGCCGTGACCCAGCTGATGAGGTTGATACTGTGACTGCTGCCTACAGAAGACACACAGAAGTCATAATCCATGAGGGACTGGAGAAGGAAAACCTAATTCCCCAGGTGGAACCTGTTGAACCTTGCACATATAGTAGAGCTCTTACATACTGTGTGTAGCAGCACCTCTCAYGGGGACAGGAGTCTGATTTACACTGGAATTTACTGAGGAACTGGATTGTAAGAGATTATTCTTGCATTTTCCTACAAATATATTTTGAGAGCATCATGTATTTCTGTCAATAAACATTCTTATGTAAAAGATTCGTGTCTCTGGGTGAGTGAGGAGGGGTGGGCAGGTCAGAGGACAAGTTCCAGGGCCACAACTTCCTGCTCTGGAGAGGCTCCATGGGAAAACACTGGACCAGCTGGAACAAAACCAACCCAGACCTTCAAGGTAGCCAGCCATGGAAAARCCTGTATTTTTCCTGTGCAGAAGGAAGTATTATAGTGGTGGAAAATCTATTAAATGTAAAAATCTGAGGACTCAGAAGGGTGGGAAGCTGAGGTGATGTGAGGGCACCCCCACGACAGCCTGAGCACTTGTTTGAGCTCTTGGTGCCTTCAGGCTGTCAGAGGGAAAGGCAAGTCACCTTTATTTCTGCATTTCACCCCTATTTCTCCATTTCAGCCTTATTTATTTCTGCAYTTCAGCCTTATTTACTCCTGCATTTCATCCTAACTCACTCTGGTGTGCAGCCCCTCCTCAGGTCAGGCTGTGGAGGAGGGAATCAAACCTCACACACAAAGCAGGAGAGGCATCACCCAAGGGCAGCAGAGGGGCAGCAGCAGCGTGGGCAGTTCAGCAACTCCATTGGCCTTCAAGCACCCAAAATAAAACATTTTGCTCCAGGTTAAGTTTCTGCTTATGTAATGGGAAAAAAAAGTAATTTGTTGAAGTCAGATATTAAAAATGAGTGGTTTGCTGCAGCCTATGTTCTAACTCCGTGCTTCTCCTCAGAAAAAGTTCCTGTGAATGTGTGGAATATGCTGGATTTATGGGATACTGACTGAGCTCATCAGTGAGGTCAGACAACAGGGCCAGATGTAATGTGCCACTAGTTTCACAATTTCTCTACCATTAAAAGACCTTCACAGGCATTTTTCCACTCTCTGAAGCAATGTGAGAACAAACAGATATTAAATCAACACCCTTGCTAGCATATACATTTTTATTAAGAAAAAAAATGAACAAAATACATTCTCTCCTTATGTACATTACATACAACATAACTACATTTGTAGATATTCCTCGTGTCACTCATTCATTTATGTACAGCATGGGGCTCACAAACCAACCCAGAAATCATCAAAGATGATTTATGCCAAGGAAGAAAATTAACAYTCCAGGCTGAACAAAGATCATCCATAAAGAAAAGGGTGGGAAGGGGAATCACCAGAGTCCAGGGAAGATGCCTGTAACCACCACGGGCTCAGCACAGGAGCAGTCAATATTTGACCTRCCATTAAAACACATGAGCAGTTCACAGCTTTCATCACCCCATGGATGCTTCTTTCCAGCCCAGGGCTGTCCACACCTCTCAGCTCAGCTCTCCTGTGCTCAGGTGTCCCAGACAACAACTGCAGGACAGAYACCAAAGGCAATCCAGACGGACACCAGGGCCTGCAGGATTGCTGGGGAGGTGCAAATGCTTCAAGCTGAGTGCCAGAACAGAACAGAGAGGCCAAATTGTGGACAGGGGGTGGACACTCACACTTCCAGCACTAGGAAGGGAGAACCGGCTTTTGGGGACCACACTGGGCTGTAGAGGACAAGATAATGAACACTGAAGGTCCAGACAAACAAACCATCACACACTACAGTGATACCATCAGAGTAGAGGCAACAGCTCAACAAACAGCTCAAAACCCCACCCCAATCAGGGGATGGTGCCCAGCCAGCTCACTGGTGTTTAACCCCAAGCTACCCAGGTCCTGTCCACACCACCAACTCCCCTAAAAGGGGCAACTGCAGCAGTTTCAAAGGGCAAACATTTAACGAGGCTCAACACTCCCAAAATGAGACACACTGCATCTCAGCATCACAATGCACAACATGTACAACACCACCAGCCCACAAGGATGGGAATGTCACCTCCAATTAACAGGGAACGAGCCCACAGACTTTCAATTTCTGTCCCTCAGCAAAGTGGTCTGCGTGGTTTGGGGCCTCCAACTCACAAGACTCCCAGGAACACATTTGTTTGTATAATTAAGCTCTTTCCTCTGGCTTATGGTCTCCCCAGCACCCCCTCAYTTCCTGCTGTGGAGGAGGGAGTGCTGGAAGGCAGTAGAAAATACAGCTTTAGCAAATGGCAACAGCTACTAATAACGAGGGGTTTGTTTTCCTTTCCACTACCCTGCACAGCAGCTTCTGAAGTGAAGAGTGTTTTGCACATCAAAACATCAACGGGAGGGACAGGAATGAGGAGGGAGAGATGAAGGCAATATTCACCCTGCACTGCTAGTTTGCATTCCCAATGACCACAGCTGACAGGAGGGGAAAACAAGTCAGCAGCACAGTAGTTCTCCTCCATTTTCCCCTTTTAAGAGCTGAGCTTTTGTCAAAACCTCAAAAAAAACCAAAAACCAAAAACCACTTTTCAGCCTTGAAGTGGCTTTTTTAATGAACAGACCCTGTTCACACACCGCAGCATTTCTCTATTTAGTGAAACACTGAGTAATTGATTGAATCCCTTGGTTACTAAATCAGGATATTTAAAGTATATTTTCCTGTCATTGGGGAGTAAAACCTATCCATTGCTATTTGGGATGTGGAGATGACTGCAACCACTAGAGCCACTGTTGTGGTCTAGCCTCCCCACCATCATATTAATTAAAAAGCACCTRATTTCTTTGATTGAACTGACAGATTTCATCAGAAAGCTCAAAACATTTTTAGGTTTTAACAATCCCTTAGGGCAGCCAGACCTGATCCAAAAGCCAATGGGGCTGCACCACCTYCAGTCTATAAGAGCAGGGTTAAGCCCAACTGGCTTCCTCACAATTCCTGTGGAGAGAACAGAATTTGTATTATTCTCTCTGGTGTCTGGGGTGGAAAGGGGCTGAAGCTTGACGTGAAGCTCCAGGACCAGAAGATCCTGATACTGCATGACTCTTGTCTGAAAAAGAGCCAGAGAATCCAGCTCACATTGTAAAATCAGCTCTAAATAGCAAAGGTACTGCTAGGAGAGTCCTTCAAAGCCCTTCCACAAAGACAGACCACACCTTACACACCTACTCACATCAGCACCCCTGCAYTAACCCCAAGATTATTTCTCTTCTCATTCCTTCTACCCTGCAGAAATAAACCAAACACCCCAATACCCATGCAAGTTTTGGGATGATAAGAGCAGGTGCAGGAACCTAGGACAACTTCAGGGTTAGTATCATCACCTTTTTCTTCTTCACAAAATAAACTCTGAGATGGGAAGGAAGGAGCATCACAGCACTGAATGTGAGGCCATGGAAGGGCACAAGTAAATAAGTGTGTGTTGCAGTGGGAAATCATCTCCCAGGCTTCCCTGTCCTTAACCAGGGTGAGAAACAGCCCTGGAAAGAACAAAGTAAATCACAAGGATCCTTCCTGACTGTTTCAGAGGCAGCAGGAGGAGTTTTGCAAAGGAAACAACTGAGTATGATGTGGAGACACTGATGCCTCAATACCCACGATGCAGCTCTAACCTTTAATTCCTCCATAGGCACCCATTAACTCAGGGAAGTCTGAAGCACTTTAAGAG
The DNA here is from genome assembly GCA_014549065.1 of Cardinalis cardinalis. Classification (NCBI taxonomy): domain Eukaryota; kingdom Metazoa; phylum Chordata; class Aves; order Passeriformes; family Cardinalidae; genus Cardinalis; species Cardinalis cardinalis. Next base: position 569,874 of record JACDOX010000253.1, read on the forward strand.
GAGTGAACAGCCACACAGAGAMAGAAAATTCAGAATAAATGGGAATAACCAAGGGATCATGCTTTAACCATCACACCTGCTAATGATAAGACTTTCCTGTCAAAATTAGTAGCAAACCCAAACATCTAACCTGACAGAGCCAGTTTTGAGCTGTTCACTCACATCCCTATTTCCAAGAATGAAGTGTGATTCCATGCTGGAGCTGAACAGTCGAGTGAGTTCTGACAGCACTCACACTCTCCAGGTCATCAGTAAAGGCTGTGCTGACTTACAGCAAACAGCTGGAAGCCAAGACAACATGGAGCTGTGTCTGCACCAAGTATAAACTGAGATTTCAGGGTACCAAGGTGATGCACTGATAGCAGCTCCATTGGAAGCAGAGCACTGAATTTGGGTCACAGCAATATCTGGAGTTCACCCCTGTCAAACCAAGCCCATGAAAGCAAAGCAGACAGCAGCACTGTGTTATCCTCAGGTTCTGTACTGGGGAAGGTGCTGCCCTGCAGAGCTCCACACCTCAGCTGTGCAGCTGGAATTACACAAACCCCCCACAGCTGGAATTACACAAACCCCACACAGCTGGAATTGCACACAACTCACGCAGCCACTGCCCCCTCCTCAGAGGTTTAGGATTATAACCAAAGCACACGTGGATGATCCCAAACTCCAGGCAGCTCTCTGACTCTGCCTGGAATGCCCAAGGGATACCTGCTGGCATCCCCATGGGGCTCTCCTGTAGGACTCTCCAGCAGCAATAAGCAGGTCATTAACTGGCTTCCACTCCAAAACCACGTTTGGATCCATTGACTACGGACAAAAGCATCTGGAGTCAATTTATCCAAGCACTGAGCCATGGACTCTTATCCTGGTTCCAGTACATTTAACCTACTTTCTCCACTCCAACTTTTCATTATACTAGAAGCTTTCAGTAAAAGAGGGATTTTGCCTATAAACCATTACCACAACTTGAATAATCTCCAAAATAACCTTTTCCATGACAGGATATGATTGGGTCTCCCATTCCCACAGGCATTTAGATACACTAACAAGCTTCTGACAGCACATTTACATTTCAACAGTATTTACAGCTTATATACTACTAGCAATCTATAGCAAGAACAAGTCATATAGCTGTTCTCAAACGCTCCTCCCACAAAATAAGACCCATCTCCAAATTAACACAGGTACTTATTAAAATAGGCCAAGCTCAGAGTTTCTATAATCTTTCCTCCAAATTAAAACACCAATAATTTTAATTTTTCAACTGGGTCCACCTCTGTTTCTGTAATAAATACAGCTATGAAACAACACAAGCACTTCCAGAGACATACATAAACTGCTTTTTTACTGTCAGGACTTCACTTGACAATAGCCAAACATTCCTTAACTCTGAGCCAACTAATAAGCTAAAATTCAAAGCATACACGGGGACTTCAAAGTTTCACAAGACATTTTTCCACTTTTAAAAACAAAGGGACCGAATGGAAACGTATCTACTAATTTTTGCCATTTTCCCCAGAAGTGGCACAGCATTACATCAGCAGGATTACTGCCTGTACAGAGATGGAGGTTGTACACAAGTTACTCAAACTTAAAGCTCACTCAATAAGCTCTACAAAAGTATTTATTTCTTGATTCTGAAATGCAGGAGGCAGCAAGAGAGCTGATAGTATTTGTGTTACAGGTACCTCCCACCCTCCTGCATTTGACACAAGCAGCATTAATGCTCATCTTCCTCACAGTAAGAGCAGCAAAAAAGTTTGCAGCATTCCTCAGGACTCTGCTCTGAACCCATCACTCACCAGTGCAGGTAGGCACAGCACAGCCAGGTCAGCACAAAACTCTGGGACAGAGAAAACTCCCTTCAAAAAATCTGCACACATCAGGAAAATGGTTGAGCCAACAGCTGTTCCACAAAGCCCTATGGAAAACACTCTTCCAGAGTCATTACTCGGCTTTGGAAGGAGTTTCTTCTGGAAGAAGGAATAGCTCATGGAGCCCTGGACACTTGTGGCTGCCAATTAAAGAAACTCACAGATGAGCTGTGGCAATCCCTGCCCACCAGCCCCACATCTCTGCCACCCTCCTGCAAATAGGTGGGTCCAGTTAATTTCTTTACTGCCTCCTCAATCTTTAAACTGTAATCATTAATCATTCAATTTTCAGGCTGGGTAATTATAATCAATGACCAAAATGCTTCAGCAATTTCATTTAACTTTGTTACTCCACAAAGGGAAGCTTTTCTATGCTCTTTAGGAAAATTTCTAATTTCACTCCAGTTGCCACTGCACAAGGCAATGCCTTAGAAAAGCTTTTCCAACTGGGTGTTCCCAGACTGATTTTCCAAAATAAGACTTTGCTARCTGAAGTTCTGGTAGGAAGCTCCAGCATGATCCCTGAGCCAGAGCATAGCCGTGTACACCCAGAGCCAGGTGCCCAGGCAAACAAAAACCAAATTCCAGAAGTTTATTTACACAACTGGGTACAACTACCTTAACTACTCATGCAAGATGCCACCCAGGGAAAGGGCAAACTGAACTTTTCCAAGACAAAGTTCTCCTTCCCCATTATGCTCAGCAAAAGGAAGAGATTATAAGAATAAACACATCACAAATATAAAGAGTCAGAAGATAACAACTACAATTAATTTCAATTAACATTTTGCATCACCCTTCAGGCCTTCCCAAGACCAATACTAACTAATGGGATCCTCAAAAGAAAAGAGGCAAAAAGGTGGCTAAAGTGGTTATAATCTCATTTAACAACACGTAACAAAGTCCTTCTGCCACATGACAACATTTTGGGCCACACTGCAAGAGCAGAACATGCTTGGAGAAGTAATTTTGGGTGAACTCTTAACAAGTTTTACCTCATGCCTACTATGAGGGGTTGTGTAAGACGAACATTAACAAACTCACTTAATTCTACCTAATCCAAGTGACCAAAAAAATTAATTCTGAAGGGCTCTATTTCTCTAAGAAAATGCATCACTTGATAGGAAAAACATAAAGAATAATTTCTTGTTTTCCAAGGAGATGATCCACTAAAGGGTATTGTAAGCGTCAGAGTCAGTGAAGAACCAAACAGGGATTTCAAAGGATATTTTTAAAAAGCTAAATCAAGAGTGAAGTCTGGATGTCTGTATCAAGTTTACCCCACCCTGACTTCCTCTAGCTTTAAAGGACATACCAGAATCTTCTAACTTTGGCTTTAAAGACCCAAAACATGATGAATGAGTTCCCTCTCTGACAAGGAACGACGCTTTCCTTCGCCATACCTTATTTACAAGTTAACACAGAATTTACAGATAGAACTACTCACTGTAGTGCAAAGATTATGTGGTGTCAAGTTCATACACAAAGTCACCTTATAATCTAAAGTAAAGGCAAATAGAGTATGTTTGTCTTGTCTAAGCTAAGGAGCAGCCTCAGACACAGCCTACAAGCAATGATGGTGAGGTTCAAAGACTTCTCACGCACAGCTTGGATATTTATAACSTCGCATGCACTGGGCTGTGAAACGCTTTCAGGTGGCTGTTTTCTGATCCAGTGGGTTTCTTTACTGTTTGTATTTCGGGCTTTCTGTAGCAAGCACATCAGATGCCTTCCCGGAATATCATCAGTGTCTTTAAAGTTTAGCATGCAATGAAATTCAGACTACTTGTGTCACTGCCTGACAACAAGTGGCTGATTTTAAAAGGAAATTTATACTTCACTGCTCAGAATTTTTGGTTAGAATTTAAAGCAGGTAAGGTTGCATACATCAATGCAAAGAGATCATTTGACTCCTAGCTTTAAGGACAAAAAGAAGGGAAGATTCTTGGAAAAGCCACAAGAAGCCTTCCCTTTGGTTTAACCTCTCTGGCCACACGGTGCCTCTGCTGCTCAACAAATACTGCAGAGCTGAGCAAAGTTTCTGCTGGTTAATCAGCAGCTGTAATCCATGAACTGTGCTGGTGCGAGCGGCATCGAYCTGCTCCGGACAAAGGCAGGTCAATATTTGATCATCCTGAAGTGCTCTCGTTAGCTGGGACTGTCAGTCCTGCAGAAGCCACGTTCCCCTGGCTCAAACAAATCATTGATTTGCACCATGCTACAGAACACAGAGCCGAGGCTGCCGGGCTCCGCGCGCACCCCCGGCACAGAGGAGAATGAGTTTGGATCGAATTCCTGTCACACAAATCCGACCTGACACGATGCACTGCTCACCAGCAATGCCATTCACAGATCTGGCCGTTCCTGAACTCCCCTGCCTGCTCACCAGGGCTTCTCAAGGTGTATCTTTTGGGTTCTTTTAGCTGTCCAAGGGGGACACAAAACACTTTATGAAGAGCTTGGTTAATTAGAGAACTGTCACAAAGAGTATTTAATCATCTGACTGAAGCTGGGGATACACAAGCAATGACATCAAGTGGTAAAGGAGCACAGCAGCAGTAAATTTAAGTACTAAAAGGTTGCAGAATTTTGGCTGGTTGCATTAAAAGTGCTCATTTCGATCTCAAAGGAAGCAACAGCTCAGCTGGAATATTCCCCCARTATCTACATTTGTACTGTATAAACTCTACATTACTTAACAAAGCCTCAGCACAGGTAGCGTACCACAAAGCCCAGCAGTGATGTAAAACTTTCTGTGTCAATAGGAAAAAAACCTGYCATGCTCCAAAGAAACAATTTCATCAGATTTCATTTCCCACACAGAGTGGATTCTTCTGCAGACATCTGATTTGCCATCCACTGAAGTGCACAGTGTCTGAACAGTCTCAAGTGACAGGTTAAAAACACTTCATTTGTACAGTCCTCCCTGAAGACAAGCCTGGCCTCTGACATACTGTTCCTTTCTAAGTGATTAAACACTASTATGAGGTTTTGAAATTTATTTCTAATGCACCAGGACTACAAAAGTTACACAAAGAACATGATAAAGAGGCAATACAATCAAAGCAAGCAGACACTCGAGCTCTGAAAAAGACACTTGACTAGCTCTTTATTTCAAGAGTCCAAATCATCTTTGCACACACAGGACTTCCACCAAGTTCAACAGGAGCCACAGCGGCTGCAGCAACGATACCTGACTGGCATGAACACTGCTGGACAGAAAGTTTCGCAGTTTCATATAAATATTTACATCTGCCAGGGTGTACTKAATGCTCATGGACACTGAATGCAGAGTTTCTAATGCTGGGTATGCACGTCCTTCATTCAACCTCACAGTGCAGCACCAAGCCCTTACAGTGTTTATAAAGAAGGCTTTCAGCAAAAGGAAGAATACATTTTCTATACATATGCATCAGCTCATTTTCAGAGATTTATGCTAAGAAGGCCTCCCTCACATTCAAATCTAGGTCTAAAATGCATTGACAAGGGAGCTGCACTTACATGGGAAGGAGACAAGCTGTTGGGAGCAATGCCCTGCACACGTACACATGGACAAACGCACACAAAAACGCTTCACATGGAAATGAAGACAATCTGCTTCAGAAATCCTACACCCAACCTGGGAGCAGGTTTGCAGAGGCTGGGGTTGTGTGTGGTGGAAGACCCAGTTCTGCCAGGCTCGCTGAGGACCGACACGGTTTCTCAGTGGATGAGCACAGCAGCAAAGAGATCAATCCCTGAAAAGGGGCCCGTGTGGGCGGTGACCGCACTCCTGTTTTCCAGCTGTATCTCAGGTTCCCTCTTGCCTGCCAGGTTTAAGTGGAAGGCTCCAGAGAACAGGAGATAGGGATGTAGGTCATCAGTTTAGGTGGAGTCTCAGAAGCAATTAGACATGACTGTCAGCACAACTCTGGAAGGGGAGACAGACGATTCGGAACACACGCTCGCCTTCCCRAGACACACCGTGAGTGCAAGACTCAGGACATAAATTACATCATCTCAACACCTGCCAGTGTCCTGCCACCAAGTTATTCAGCTGCTGAGGATGGAGTTGTAGGATAAAGCAATACATCATGACTAGTTACAAATGAGGAAAACCTCTTCCCCCTCTTCCTCAGGAAACACAAAATAAAACCCATCATCTTTAATCCCAGACAACTCACAAATCTCAAATTTTCCCCCATAGGCAAAAAGATCACTGCATGACTGGGTTTTATTTCTTTTTCTTTTTCCCCCACCTTTTCATCTTACATTTGCTAACTCAAAATCCAAAGTCAGAAAAAATATATATATTTAGTCAGAAGTACGTCAGTTACATTTTATTAACCTACTCCAAGGGAAAAGCTCCAGGGATTCACCATACAAGTATAAAACCCCTTTCAAACACCTAGGGGTTACTATATTAACTTCATCCCAGCAGTCAATCAATGCAGTAAAAAAATTAAAATACTGAAAATGGATGCTTTTCCCCTCTTCCATGTGTCCAGTGATTGCTCCGTTACAGCGTGATGAGGTCCACCAGGTTGCCTTTAGGAGGGGTCATGTTGTCTGGGAAGAAGTTGACTAACGTGTCAAACAGCTGAGTTCTCTGGGCATACGTGTGGTCAACGTCTGAAAATCCTGGGGGAGGAAGGAAAGGGGAAAGTAAGTCACTCCTCCCAATCCCAAACACTTGGTTTAGCTGAGGAATTGTCCATTTGGGATAAATGTTAACAGCTCCCTCTGCCTCCACTAATAAGGCTGCCAGCTCTCCGTCCCACTACTGTGAGCACATATACAGAGATTATGTCACCCCAAGCCAGCACTGCCATCAAGATGCCATAAAAAGTAATAAACAAACGCCTGTCAAGCTCACTGACAGCCCTGAAGAAAGGGGGGAAGCAGGAGTTCTCAGGGGACTGCTCTGATGTCCCAGAARACAAAATCCATGCAGCTATTTTTATTTGGTGCCTCATTTCTTCTGTCCTCAGGCTTTCTTCATTATCTTCACTGCCATAACCAGAACTGCTCCTTGGATTGCTTGGAGTTTTCCTTGAGATAAGCTGTGCTGACAGCAGGAGTCCCAACTCAGACCTGGTATTTACTCACTGGACTTGCACCTGGCTGCATCTTGGCACACAGGAGCTTTGCAAACTGGCTTCTGGAGTGCTGCCTCCCAACACGGCAGGGTTTGGTTTGCATTGTTTATCCAAATCCTACACTAAAACCATTAGCAAGAACAATAGGGCAGGCACACAATGATCTCCTCCACTTTGGATTACTTCCATTGCTGCTATCTCAAAGGAATGCTTTTTAATTCAGTGAACTAACTCCTCAGTTAATCAAAGTCAACCAAGTTAATCAAATCAAGGARGGCTGGGGTTTCTATTTTCAAAGCACCACTTGATGTACATATGCGCCTATCTGTAAATCCAAAATCTGGACAAAGTATTGTACCAAGTCAAGAACTAATTCATCTTTTAAAATGCTTAAAACTAGGGAAAAGTTTTGAGGGTGGTGAAGCACTGGCACAGGGTGCCCAGAGAAGCTGTGGATGTCCCATACCTGAAGTGCTCAAGGCCAGGTTGGATGGGGCTCAGAGCAACCTGTAATAGTGGAAGGCATCCCTGCCCATGGCAGAGGGGATTGGAAAGAGATGATTTTTGAAGGTCCCTTTCAGCYCAAACTATTCTATGAGTCWAGGAAAAACCTAACTCTTTTGAAATTTGAGTTTTCTTTCTTTAAAAGAAGTTGATCCTATCGGTCAACTTGATGTCTTCCAAACCACGAGAACTCAGCAGAGCTTCCTCATCCAGCAGGGCAGAACTGCAGTGGGCTTTAACCTTCCCTCAGTTTCTTAGATTGGGAATTATACCTCCATCAAAAACTGAAGTCATCCATTCTCTTAGCAAGAGGTCAGTGACTTGAGGACACTCCAGTACAAGGATGTAATTTCTGCCTGTACCYTTCCTACAGCTTGCCCAGGATGAGTCTCTGAGATCTCTCAAAGAGTTAACTGGACAGAGCAGTGAAACAAATCATGGCTTTGGCTCAGCCCTCCTGTTTCCAGCCCTTCACGCCACTGTTTTCTCCACTCTTGACACCCTGCCCAAAGAACTCGTTCTGCAGAGAACAGAGCGAACCAAACTACTCCAGGAATTGCAGTTATCACAGCAAACAGAGCCGTAGCCATGCTGTGAGATTCCAAAGTGACATGACAGGAGGTGCTTTATTCTGACCAAAGCTTCTGTTTACTTGGGTAACAGCGAAGGATCAGATGTAATAAGAGACACAAAATGATCCCGGGAGGCATTGGTTTAAAACCACTGATGTTGACAGATGTTTTAAATATGGGCTTGAGGTATTGGACACTGATCATTATAAATAACCTCTCAAATGTCTGGGTAGTGGCACTTTGCATATTGAAAAGAGCCTGCAATGTTCATAGGAACTATAACATCTGATATAAAAACCAGTAGAAACTAAGAGTAATTATCAAAGGGAACATCATGTAATTCCTCTGACACACAATACTCACCGAGAGTCGTGAAATCCGAGCCAGACTTAAATAATGCTGAGGCAAGAAGCTGAAACTGCAGAAGAGGTAAAGGGACAAAGAAAGAAAAAAGTGTTATTAACCACAAAGGCAAAAACCCCAAGGGATTCATAGAAGTACAAGTAGCTTTAGAGTTGCTGTGTTTTCTCCACACAATCCTCCTAACTCCTGTGCCATACACATGAATAAGAGCAGCAGGCACTCTCACATGAGCACTACAATTTGTCACCTTGGCACAAGTTAGATGGTTTTTCCTAGAATTAAAGCAGTGTTGATGCAATGAAAGGTATTTGACTGAGAGCTCTAAAAATCTCATTTTTTTACATATAACTTTTTGCCTCTTTGGCAGAAGGTAGAGTCCCTTCCACACAGTAACATTCCCAGGGATTAACATGGTACAGGCTCAGCAGCCAGGGATTAGATGGCACAAAAACAGGGCAAATGCTGGAGTGAGCATGAACTTCTTCAACACAGAGAAAGCTCTGCCCCACAGAGAGAAGCTGTGGATGCCCCAACCCTGGCAGTGTTCAAGGCCAGATGGGACTGAGCAACCTGATCTAATGGGTGGCATCCCTGCCCATGGCAGGGAGTTTGGAACTCAATGATCCATAACGTCCCATCCAACCCAAACCATTCTAAAATTCTAATAACAGCCCTTCTGAACTGCCAGAGATCTCACATCACAAATTTAAGGCAATATCTTCTTAACTAAAAATAAAAATTCTTTGTTTGGGAACATCAAGACCATGAATAAAAACATTTTACTTAACACATTCATGGTTTTATTCTCCCTTCACGTCTCACTGAYAGATGATGACCAGTGTCTTCCTCTGCCCCTGACTGCTGTTTCCAGGAACCCAAGGAACAGAAAAGCTTAGTGCTTTGTCATGCTCCTGCAAAGAAAGAGTTGATTCCTTAAAGCTTTGGAGTCTTGTGTCTCCTGCCTATGTGTCTTTTCAGCACACAGGCTGAAGGAAAAGAAGGGAGGAAAAAAACCAGAAGAGAAGCAAATATGTTCAGGGAAGGAGTGGAAAGAACAGCCAGGCATTACATATCCATCAGTTTAATTTCAATTTCAATAAAAAATGGGAACACAGACAGTTTGTAGGCATGTAGGAGTGGAGAAGGTGATGAGTAGCAGCCAACGTGAATTTGGCAACAACAAGTTGTAGCACATCAATCTGAATTCTCCTATGAGGCAGAAGGCCCTGGGGATGGGACTTGGCAATAGACCTTGTCCATTCTGACTTTCATAGGAATTCTAACACTTTTATATGATATTTAAGGCACATTGTCAAGGCATTACTTAGATTAAGCCAACAGGGAAAGGCAAACAGGTCAAATAACTTTTCAGTGGGTGGCCATCAATGGTCTGACATCAAAATGGAGCCTTGAATCAGGAGTGATTCATCTGTGCCCAGGGTCAGCATCACCCTGGGTTCTCAGTGATAACCTGCTTGGCAGAACAGGGCAGGATCACCAGACCTAACACCACACTCAGACTGACTGCCAGCATGGAACAGACAGCCTTCCAACTGTTCTTCCACTTAATCCAAATTATAATGATGGATTGAGGTGCATTTCACCAGGGCCAAGTGCAAATCAACATAAACAGGAAAAATCAGCAATACAGAACAGGTGCAGAGGCTCTGKGAAAATTCACTTAGGCACTACAACAGATCAGTATCACTTTATTACAAAACTGACAAATGCATGAAAAGGAGCAGAATCTTTAAATAAAACACTCTTGCTGTTATCAAGGTTTTGAAGTCTCCTCTACAATAAGGAGCCAATTTTGGGATGCCCTGTATCAGCTAGCAATATATGAGGAAAGCACTAGAAAAAAAATTAAGTGTTCTGAAAAGCAAGTTCTACAAAGAAAGCTCAAAGGAGTGAAGGCTGCAGAAAACGATGGCCAAACACAAAACTGCCAGAAATCACAGATGCAAAAAGTAGAAAAAAATAGAAAAAGTGCTACAGAAWGTAGATCTACAATCAAGTACAAGAAGCTACAAAAACACTTCAGTAAGATCAGTTTCAATATGACAACAAGGGGAAAATCAGGCTAAAATAAGGACTGTAGTGTCTGGGGTAAGTCTGCATCCTTTGGGGAGGGTWTGGTGAGAAAGACACAGGACTGAGAAACTGGAGATGAGGGGGAAGGGGCTGTWAAGTGCCCTCCTGAGTGCAAGGCCTGGTCACACTAAATCACTGCAATGCCCCACGTGGATTCCACCRTGAGGCTCATTTGTGAGAGCAGCTTGGCTTCCCAGCAGCACCGTCCTTCAACAGCTGCCCAGCAGAAATAGCTCCAAAAGTTCCAATAAACCCGCGGCTAAATCCGTGCAGCTTCTGAGAGCAAATGCCAGGCTCTGGCCATCCCTCSCTCCCACAGGATGGCTCAGGGGCCCGCTGCCAGCTGCCTGGTGGCACACCAAGCTGGGATAAAGCGGGTGCCACGCGCTCCCAGGGGTTCCCATGCTGCTGCAGCAACGCCCTGCTGGGAGCACAAAGCCACACTGGGGCTCAGGTGCCCGACCAAGAGGCCAGATGAGCAGGGTTCAGCCAAGAACTCGCTGAACTGAGACCAAAACCCTGCTGAAAATGGCCTGTGCCAAGTTTCCAGCCTCATCTGCACCAGGCATGATGGATTTTCATGGTTATGAGTTTCTTTGCAGCTTTGTGGGGARGAAGGATCTTGTTCCCTTCTCCACTGACGGTGCCACACTTGAGTTAACCTTGAGGGCTGTTGTTTGTTTGGTTTGAAATTTAATTTGTGTATCAGCTCACACCAGAAAAGCACTTTCTGATAGAAAAGTCAAGCATGTGAGTTAAGAACATCAGTTAAGGACAGTGCTGAACCTAAGCTGGTTCACTCTGCATTTGTATTACAATCCCAAACCCTACAATGTTCTCCCAAAGGATCCCTATGTTTTTCCCAAACTGTAGGACAGTTACTGCTCACTCTATACCAGGTCTCCTACATACCATTCCCAGCAGATATCCAATGTACTATTTTCTTCACAAAGTACAAGCTCTGCTCTAAAGAAGGAATTAATTTCTTCATTGACTTTCTTATCATATTAATTGTTATTCTAACAGATGGCACTTCAAACTCTGATTAATTTTGGGTCTATTTGAAACCAACAGTATCTGGTTTTTCAAAATATGTAGTGTTATGCAACAGCTTCTGAATTCACAGAAAAGCATGGCCCTCAAGCAAATCACACCTCAGATCTCTCCCATCAGGCACCAGAATSAAACAGCCAATTAATGACCATCTAGGAAAAACAATTTGCTTAAYATCACACAGCAACTCTGTTATGGAGACAAGAGCAGAATTCAATTATCCAGCAGAAGCATCCAACTGCTTTAATCACACCACCACCCATTTTCTTCTGACAATCCCTCTGGCTCACTGGCTTCATCCATTCCAAATTAAGCCTCCACTCAAAAGACAGCAGTTCCCTTTGTTACACAATTAACTTCTCTCTTAGAGATCCAACCAACCTCCTGAACAGAGGCAGGGGTTCCTTGGAGATAAACAGATCTGGTTAACTAATAGAAGGTCATATACAATGTCTATTTTTATCTATTTGCTGCACACCTCTGCCTTTGCACAAACAAAATGATTAAGGGGGGATGAATAACTCCTGTTTGGGATACCTGGCCAGTTGTGTGAATCAGAAAGAATTCCTCCTCCTCCTACTCTGTAATGCCTGTGAGTGCTCAGATCACAGCATAAACCAGTTCCTCAGCTTTGACCAGTTCTCTGGGGTTGGTGAGACCCAGCACAGGCTCAAAGAGGCAAAGGGAAGCTCAAACCCTTTGATGATGGAGCTGTTGCTGAAATTGGGAAGGCTGAACGCTGTTTTYGTAAAGGCTCCTTGGCTCCAAAGCCTCTGCTCCTGCAGCACTCAGGCTCTGAGGCTTTACAAAGAATCACAGCAGGACATAAAGAGGAGAAACAGGCTTTTCTTAGCTCCTTCCTAGAACTATTTTTCCCATTTGGGCTCCAATTTTCCCAGAAATACCAGTCTAATGCAGATTCAAACAATACTTTTGGGCCCTGCTGGCTTTATCTGTCAAATTTATTAAAGACAAGGTCTTAAGAATGGAAAGTATGAAGCAGCCTTGAACAGGGGCCTCCAGCCTCAGCTACAAGCAAGTCAGGCCTCAGATTGGCCTCCAGGTCCTTGCTCTTTCTCCTACCACGCTCCAAGAAAAACATATTGTGAGTTTTCCTTGTGCTTTGTATCTGTTTTACAACAATCATGGGATTGAGCTTCATCAGTTGTTGAATCTCCATGTACAAAATCATCCTGCTCTCTCATACTTGGAAAGCACTGGACATTTTTTGTGTCATCTTGATTTCTACTGCAGCCCATTTAACAGCAGCAAAGTTCTGGATATGATTACTGCAGTGTTCAAGRAGCATCTTTAGCTTTTAAACATGAACTACTGATGTTTCTGTGATTTAACAGCACCTCTTTTTCTCTAAGTACAAAATCTGGAATTCAATTTGATATTTATTTTGACCATCCTCTCATCTTTAAAAGCCTGCTGTTGTAATCTTCCACCAAATTCACATCTGTGTGTGACAGAGAAGAACAGMCATGCCAGCAGAAAATTTTACACCAGCAAATGACCCTTTTAATCTGTTAAATCATGRGCAAAATTCCCCATTTTTTAGAAATTTACTCTCCTTTTCCTATAGTGTCCTATAGTATCAGGGCTATTAACCCACAGCCACTAAAAAGATCCACTGATTTGGGAACACTGAACTGACTGAGGAGCTTTAAGTGATGCCAAGCAGAATCAGAGATAATGACTGGATCTGCATTTGTGGGCAGAGAARTTGCTGGCACACAGCCTGTGGCTACTAAACCAAGCACCCATGCAATACCTGTTACTTGCAGGCATCTATTTCATTTCAGAGTAATAAAAAGGGGAGCAAAAAATAGTCCTCTTAGCATCCCTAAAATTCACAGCAACAGAATGAAAATCTTGGGGTATGTTCCTACTATCAATCATTCATGCTACTTTAAACAAAATCGGTTACTAAGGCCAAAGTAAGTTTCAAGAACAGTCTGTTTGTTTTCCTTGGCATGCAACTGCAAACAGCTGAACAGACTTGCCTAAGTCAGAAGGAATTACTTCTATTACAAAGCAAGCAAGCCTCACCACAAGGGGAAATTCTGCTTGTAATGGTATATAACACCACCCAGATCTCCATCCATAAAACATGAAGCCATACAGGCCAGTCTCCAGAATTACTGCACGAAGTTGGGGATGAAATTATTCAGCCTGGTCCTTCCCAAATTTAAGAGCTGCCCTGAAAAGAGGGAAAACAGGCAGGAATCGATTCCCTAAAGTTCTGAGATGCCTTACAGCATTCAATGGCTGCAGCCAGTCACATCTATCACCTTYGCTATTAATCGAGATACAAATCAAATAAAGGCAGGGTATGGAGGTGTCTGGGCTGAGAGACACAATCAAACTGGTGCTTGAAATTCGATATGGAATCCAAAATGCCTGCGTCAGTCAGTCCTTTGGAAAGCACAGGAGCTATTTGAAGATGCAATGCCAGAGCAAAAAGCCAACTCGATGTGATAACCGGAAGGTAAATTGACGTCAACTGGAAATGCACCCAGTCAGTACCAGCCCAGCAGCTGGCTCTGTGCCACAGCCCTGGCAGATCTGTCCCAGTGGAAAAAAAAGCTTTGGATGTTAAAGCTTTATGACCAGCACAATGAATAATAATTAAAAAAAAAAATCCAAACAAAAAACAAAATAGCACAACCCAAACAACAAAGCATCCCAGAAATTGTTAGATGATTTTTGGAGACGGCTGGAATGGATGGAAGCTTTAATTCTGCTGAATGGTGTGTGCTGATCTGACAGCCCAGCACGACAGACAGAAGCTATTGGATTTTGTTTGGATCAGACATTAGGCCTGCAGAGAAAGAATCCACAATATATTCACTCAGCTGGACTGAGCTATGTAAGCTCATCCGCTGGATCATTAATGTTCAGAACACCAGTGTGCTCTCTGCAAAGGGGTAATTCATTTTTTCATTTTATTCTACTTCTACTGGTATGATACAGCTTCTACATTCCCCCAAAATCTCAGAGGAGCCATGCAAGCATGTAAATTCTCCATTCCTACAAGGTGGACAAGTTGAACACTGAGCTGGGAAAAGGAAAAGGAGGATATTAAAGGGTTTTCTGTGCCAGATGTGCCCAACACGCAGCTTCTGCAGCAGCTCCCTYGGTCTGTGGGCGACAGGAGGCAGCAGGAACTAGGAGAAGAGCTTGCTCATCACACCACAGATCTTTGCTGTTCAGGGAATAATAAAAAGGCCCAGCCAGCCATGAGATGCAAAATCTTCTTAGGAATAACTGGCAGAGGAGAGATAGGCTACCAGCACACAGGTGTGACATGGAGAAAAAAGGAGATCAGAGAACATAGGACACATCTTATAGGAGTGGGAGGGAAAAAGAGAGCATCAGGATGGGGGTTTGTACTCTATGGGTTAGTACAGACTCAAACAGGAAGAAGAAACCTTGAATTCTGGGTTCAGTTTTGGGCCCCTCACAAGAAGAGGGGGATGGAGTTTGGCCCACTCACTGAGGGGATGGAGTTTGTCCAGGGAGGGGAAACTCCCTGGGAGTTGGGAAAGGGTCTGAGGCACCAGGAGAGGCTGAGGAAGCTGGGAAAGGGGCTCAGCCTGGAGAAGAGGAGGCTCTGGGGGGACCTTCTGGCTCTGCACAACTCCCTGACTGGAGGGGGCAGC
Source organism: Cardinalis cardinalis (assembly GCA_014549065.1). NCBI lineage: Eukaryota > Metazoa > Chordata > Aves > Passeriformes > Cardinalidae > Cardinalis > Cardinalis cardinalis. Next base: position 585,080 of record JACDOX010000253.1, read on the forward strand.
CAGGGCAGGGTCACTCCCAAGTAATAAAACACAGGAGAAGAGGAAATGGCCTCAAATTAAGCCTGGGTATYAGGAAAAAAATCACCAGAAGGGTTGTCCACCTCTGGCACAGGCTGCCTGGGGAARTATAATCCCCATCCCTGGAGGTATTTAAAAGCCATTAGATGTTGCACCTGGGGACATGGTTTAGTGGTGGCCTTGGCAGTGCTGAGACAATGGTTGCACTTGATGGCCTTAAAGGTCTTTTCCAACCTCAAAGACTCTGGAAGTGTTACCACACTGGGAAGATGACATATATTGGAGAAAAAAAAAATCTCCTCTCCTACTTTAAGAAATGCAGGATCATCTGCTGTCTTTCCTAYGCTAGAAATGGCTAGAAAGGATGTGAAACTACTTGATATGGAACAACTTGAATAAGAAACTATTTACAGAGAACAGAGAGTCACAGCACTTAAATATGTTGTTGAATCACATGTTTACAAACACTGATTAGAATTTATGACAAATGTGATCACATCCAAGATCCTGATAAGAGTAAACTTTTTCCCTAATTCTAACCCTACAATTCCACCCTGTGCACACGCAAGAATATTCTTATATTCTCCCCCAAGACCTTTCAGTGTCTGTATAATCATTTCTTTAGCTAAAGTAGCAAGTTAAAGCCACTAGATTAAGAGATTTAATCCAGGGACTCAGCATGGAATAGAACTGCCCCTCCTCCTATCGTGATTTTATAAATGGAGCTGTTGAATCCCTTCCCAAGCYATTAAGGAAAGAAGACAGCAAGAACCCCAGACTCTCCCTTATCTACCCATCAGGAGCTGAATGTTGGCACATCTCAGCCAGCTGCTCCAAACTCCATGTGGAAATTAATGCCAGAGTCAAATCAACCACCTTATCTGACACTTCTCACTCTTTCTTTAATCGGTTTTGTAAAGTGACATGCACTGCAGTACTGGAATCAAAACAGGAAATGGGAACAAATTCCTGGAATAAATAAAGAACATGCCTACTGGATAATAATCAAAAGGCAAAGGACGTAAGATTTTAAGGGTAGCAAGCAGTGTATAGGTATAAACTACTTCAAGAAATATTGATCATCTTTGGAAAAGCTCTCCCTCCCCAGAGATGCTGAATATTGAGAAGCCTGAGCATGAGTAAGCTTCTATTCCCTTTCTACTGCACAACCAACTACAGACTGGTGACATTTCAGAGAGTTTACATTTCAATTAAAGCTCCCAAAATATACACCAGCATGCTGGAATTAAAACAAGGCTTAGCCTTCACTCTTAGGGAGTACAAAAGCTATTTTATCTGGACCTGCAGTTGTTACATGACTGTTTCCAAAACAGTCTGACTTAAGTGCAGAGAAATACGTGATACAGCAAAGTGTCTGGCACCTGCTGAGCTTTTACAAATTGAATAAAACCCAGGTTTAAGAAGCCMAAAACTTTCAATGAGAATGCATTCGAAATTTGTTTAGGACAAGGTTGATTGATCCTCACCTCCTTTGTCTCCTCAGGGTCCGAGTGATCCACGGTTACATATAAATCATTCTGCAGGTACTTCAGTGCACTAAGAGGGTCAGTCTGAGCTTTCTCCTCAAACCTGCAGARAAGAGACAGAAAACTTGAGCACAGCCATATCCTTCAGGTCTAAGTACTACTGGTCCAACAGAGAGCAAAACCCATCCAACAAACACGGTATTWCCAAAGAAAACCACATTAGTGAGCCTCATGTTTGCTGGAATTTCAAGCCAGGCTGCAACATGGAAGAGGGTTTTTTGGGGTGTAAAGGAATTTAAAGGGTAAAGTATTACATTCTTACTAAAAATATTCAAAAGCACATGCACAGAAACTTCTTAATATATAAATATAAAATCTTGAGTACAGCTTGTCTTCCACAAATGAAGTAAGATGTGAGCAGCATCTCACAGAGCAGACACAGGCAAGCCCTGAGCAATCCAGTCCCTGGGATATTAACATCCCACCTTTGGAAAGAGCACAGTTCCATAAAAATCCTCTGCACCACCACCATTACTTCCTCATTGTCTTTTAATGAACAGGAACTGCAACTTCTGTGAATTCCCTCAAGAAGTGAACAGAGCCCTCAGGATATGATTCTGGGCTCAGCATACTCAGTGAGCAGAGCTGCCTCCCTGCAGCACTGAGCTGTTGCATAAGCCTGGAAAGGATGAGGTTTAAAATCATCTTTTTCCTCCTCTCACCTACCCCTGAGTGCAGCATCACACTGTTTGTCATCTTATCATATTGTTATTTTTTTATTTGGGTCATCTACCTGGCTATTTATACCACAGTGGAYATGTGTAGCCTGAATTTTGAAACTGCCTAAAGATGTCAGTGATTGAGCAGCACAGGGAGCACAAAGAYCTTGCCTGTCACCTGATGCATCTGACAGTTTGGTCACTACACATGGTTTCAGACACTGCCAGAGATTTTCTCAGATGACATCACCATGGTCCAGAGAGCTGAAGTGCTTTAAATGAGTGGAACCAGTGCCACCTTGCTCTTTCCCAGCTGCTCAGCCTGGCTGACTGGTACTGAACAAGTTCATAGGAAAAACAGGACCCAGGYTGATGCTGTGGGTTTGCTGTGGATGCAAGGCCAGTACCTGTTCTGCTACCCAGAGTTTGGGGCAGTGCAGGTAAAGGTCAGCCAGTAACTCCACAGCAATTCATCTCCAGGCAGGCACCCATCCCATCACCCCTGGCTGCTGAGGTTTGGCTCCCTCACACAGACCCCAAAAATGGGAGCATGGTGCATAAACCCCAAACTTCTGCCAGGTAACACACAGCAAMATTTCCTTCAAGTGCAATTTAAGAAAGTAGAAACAAATAATTCAGAGCTGTCTCTGCACAGCTGCACTTCCACACCATCACATCTGGGTTTAATAGGCCTCCCAGATAACTGGGCAAGGCCTTTATTCATTCCTGTAGGTATTCACATCTACTGTGTGGCTAATCTCAGTGTCTCACCCAGCCACAGTGGCTGTGAGTTGAGTACAGCAATTTGCTTGCTGCCTCAGAAATAAAATACCATCAGGTATTTGAACCTGACCTTCTAACTCTTGGCAGAGCCTGATAACAAAGTATTCTCCCCCAGAATGCAGGGAGAGCTATTTACTGCTTTCAAATGATTTGCTGGGTCCTGAAAGGCTCTCTCACTGCTGCAATTTCTTGACTAAGGCAACACCATAAGCTTGATTTTGAAAAGCTGTTGCCCTTAATAGCAAATATAAGGCAGCTCTGAAGCATCCAGAGTGCAAGAAGCACTGCAGTGTAGCTGAATTCTGCCTAAGTGAGCTCTTTCAGGAGTTTCTGAATGAGAAACTCTGATGACCTCACCACGGTTGAGTCTCAGATGTGCAAAGGCATCCAGCCCCCAGACTTCATTAGCATCCTTGCAGGCTGTTACTATCTCCAAGCAGTGTTTCCAAAACATACTCCATTTCCTTGGGAGGTGACAGCACCAAAACACATGTTGATGAGCAGCACAGTGAAAAGGGAATCTAAAAATTCCCCATGACTCCCCACACAATAACTAGATTTTTCTACTTTTAGAATAGTGTGGGCAAAATGAATCAAGTTAATTTTGTAGTTTAGCACTGGCCTACTGCTTTTTATTAAAATAATTTTAAAAATAATCAAGAAATGTGCAGAAGGTTTAGAAGGGACCTTGAAGATCATCTAGTTTCATATAACCAACAAAATGACATTTCACAAAATGGTTTATGAGAGATTTGAGTCTTAGCAACTTGAAAAAAAAAGAGGCACCTGGAAAAGGAAATTGCAAACCACCTTTATTTCTATACCTGTGCTTTCTGATGAGGTATTTGCAGTGTCTTAGCAGATATTCCTTTGAAGGTCGACAGAGCTTCAGAGACCAGAAATCATCTAATCTCATCTTTGGAGAGCAGGATTTACCAGGATTCCCTCCAAATAAGTAATGAACCTAAGGAAATGAGAGGCAGATCAAAAAATTGATTGTTTGTGTAAATCTACTGAACAAAGACAATTTACTATGTCAGCAGCTTTGCAGAGGTTTATTTTGGTGGGATAAACTCTGCCTTTTAGACAAGTTGCTCCATCTTACTATCAGCCTCMCTTTGTCCCTTTGGAGATGAAGAAAGTTCTCCTAAACAATTTACATTTTAAGATAATAAACGAGTTGTACTGTTAAAACATCCCTTTAGCAGACACCTGAGATATTTATAAATGAACATCCAAAATTCATGCAAATTCTTTCTTTAGGAAAAGCCTATGAGAATGATAAATCCTTAAGCACTCTCAAAGTGAGTTGGAAGTCCTGAAGACATCCAAAGTAAAGTAAGAGCAAGCCCAATCCAGCACAATCTAGGACTTAGAGAGAGGCAAACTTTCAGAAGAGTGCAAGTGTCGCAAAAGGATTGTTTATTTCTTCACTACATTTTTCTTCCCATCGTGTGGTAATTTCAGACTCTGAACTGTTGATATTAAACATGCTACAAAGGACCTTCAAATACTGAAGTTTAACAAGTCCAACAGCCTACCTTCCCCCATGGCTTTAAAAATAATCACTCAAAACAATGTATTCTGCATCCCACTGCTGAAGGCTCTCCTTATTTATATCAGAGGAGTTTAGAAAGGTCATTGGAACAGAGGTTTCTAAAAATAAGACTCTTCAAAACAAGCACATCAAACAGCTCCTCAGATAAAGCTGGGCAACTGAGATGATTTAGCAACCTTCAGAGTAACTCAGAAAATACTACTCTCTCATGGTGCCTTACACTTAGAAATAAAAGCAGAACAGTATTAACTTATTTACTGTATCATTACAGTGAAGACAACAAGCAATTCAATTTCTCCATACAGAATCTGCACCAATTCCTCCTTAAAATCCCTCAAGTTCTGGGCTAGCTGGATTTCCCAAATTTGATTAACATCCAACAGAAYGCAAGACTAACATATGTTTTTCTTTAACTCAGACTGCTTCAGACTACAGAGAATTTTTAGAAAAATCCATGAAAGGACCAGTAAACGTGCCACAGTAATTTAAATTCATGAGTTTATGAACCTAATCTGTGGGTTTGTGCTTTACTGGTTAATATGTACAAAGCTTTAAGTTTACTGAGCTGTCATATACACTAAACCAATTTTTAAGTCTATTTAAGTATGAATGTGTCCATTGGAGGCTGACAGTGCTGAAGAATGACAGTTCCTTCTGACATGCAGGGCAAAGTCAGGCACCTCTGGTTCAGAGGATTCTTAACTGTGATTAGTTCATTCAAACACATCTTTTCCTAGAAATTTTGGTAACTATCTGTTCTCATTTATTCACCAATAGGTGAGATTAAATCCCTGAGGATAATGAATGAAGCTTCRTGTGTTCTGAAGTGTGAGAACAGATATCATGTTTACTTCATATTGACATTAAAAGTAGTTTAGCACCTTATTTCAAAATATGGGAAGTGAGAGTTATTCACCATATTAATCCAAACATTCAGAAAGGATATTTACTGTACCATCTTTAAGGAAACAGCTACATCTTCAGAGCAAAAAGACTTAAAAAAAAAAAAATCACTTTTTACCTTGTGCAATTCATCGTACACCAGCTGATGGGCAAACCTTGGGCAGGGCTCCTCTTCCTGAAGGCTTTTACCTGGATTCTCTTTTGCTGCTTGGTCATTCTTATAGACACAAGACCTGAAATTCAAAGCAGTAGAGAATTATTAGTTGTACCTACAAGAAGCACAAAAAGYTGCTGAAAGGCTGGAAGGTACAAATTATGTAAAACACCAAAGATTTTCTTCTCTTTATGTTGTCCTCTATTATTCCATCCCATCCTTAGCTCTACAAAGAACCCAGCCAGCAATCAGAGGTCATCTTGGCTGAAAACAGTCCTCAAGCACAAGCCAAACAGGAAAAAATTCTAGAAAATTATTTGTCATGAGCTTTGGGGAGCTCTTCAGACGTTACATTATTTGCCTACAGAACTGTCAGCATGAAGTATTTTTTTATTATGGAAAAAAAMCATCTTGGACCCAGTAGAGCTTTAGACTACATTATTATAGAGGTAGTATTTCAGTCAGTGATTTCCAAGCAGACTTAAGTTATAACTGAGAATTCACTTTTAAAAAACAACACTCACACCTTTGAAGTGACTGACCCCACTTTAGAAGAGACTTTGAACACAAAATCTCTGCCAGTTCCTCTGTAAAGGAACAGTGGCAAGGAGCTACTAAGAACAAAACCAGGAGGTATTTTCTCAGAATATCCCTTTTGGCACGGAGACTTCTCCATCACCATTCACTTGCACCAGTTTCCTCAGTTTCTAAGAACTASAGCCATGTACACTGCTATTAACAACTTACTCTGGATTGACTTTGCTGCACCGGACCTGAATCCTGGCCTTGAACCCTTCCTGCAGGAAAAGCCTTTTTGAACTGCTCACTTCCCCTCATCCCCTCCACCTGGCTTCAATAAAGATGTTCACATGATTTCCCTCCCTCATTTGGATTATTGCCATTATTACCTCTAAAGACAATGGGAAAAAGAGGTGCCTAAAGGGAACTCAGCTGTCTTTCACAACTTTCAACAATTCCATGGTTATTAGAGGTTACAGAGCTGCCTTACAGAGACAGGATTGCTTTCTAAATAAAGTCAGTGTGGAAGTCAGAAGTTAGGACTCACCAGCTGTTCCTCACAATGTCATAAATCCAGAAGGAATTCCTCACRTTCTCTTCCCGCTTCTCCTTGTCTTTACTGAGCCCTGACAAGACGTGGATTTCATTCAGTTCAGGATCAATGGTGGCCCTTTGAGTGAAACCTGTCATTGGAACTGAGGAAAAAAAAATAAAAGTTACACTCTGGAAAAAATGGAGGATGCAGGAGGGATCCAAACATCAGGCAAATGAGTTTCCTTCCCCCTGCAATTCAGCAATCACCATGCAGAGGCCAACTTCTTCCCTGTTAAAGCCAAGTCCAGCGAAAATTCTTTTCTTCTCTTCCTATCTCTGACTCTTGGAAGAAAAAACAAACCATTCTGAGAGCTGCTGCTTCCTAGGAAGAGAWATGGACAGAGCCATCTGGGAGATGACCAGCTCAAAAATGAGGATTAGCTGCCTAATATAGAGCTGAATAACCAGATGACCCTTACAAATATGAATGGAGAGATTTTGTTATTATCTCGTCTGCAAAAGGAAGCATTGATTCCAGAAAGCTTAATTGCAAAAGCTGGGAAACTCCAAAAAATTCAAGATGACCTCTCAATTCTATAGCTCACAACCCTGCAGGACAAAGATATCAAAGAAGCTTTTTGTATTTTCTGAAGAATTGTGGCGTAATTACCAAACTATTCTTCTGTCCCACCTTCAGATTTAGAAATATGGTGAAATCCTACGGATTCCAATAGTTTTCACCATAATTCCCCGAAAAAAAGGTCAGCAAATTTGTTTGGCAGTCCTTTTTGTTTGTTGTGTAATTCCCCCGTTTCCTGTTTCCCTAGGCAACCATCCTTCCAAAATGTATTTGTGAAGGGCACGTGATCTTTGTTTACAGATCCTGTTTGTCCCCTCTCTCTTTCTGGGTCAGTTTACAAAGGCTGGTAAAGGTTCCTGGCCTTCGGTCAAGATTTTGGCATGAAAAATTCTCCGAACTCTTGTATTTTGCAAATTCTTCCTTGCAATTAACTGAACTGCCCCCACGGCCTAGGAAAAGAGCCTTAAGTTAATAAAATATTTAATATTGCCGTTGGGGAATACACAAAATGGTATTTTGGAAACCCATTCTGTAACTGGTTTCATTTTCACACTTCACTCTTTTCRTTTGTTAGGCCAGAAAAGCAATAAAGGAATTTAAAAATTCTGAGTAGAATTTGGTTCTCTACAATTTTAGCCCCTATTGAAGAATTTAGCAACACCATAAAACCTAAGCATTTCTTTAAAAAAAATTTAAATCCTTAATTCTCCTGTAAATTTAAATAGAAACTGGAATATATCAGGATAACTCATTCTCAGACTCCCTTTGACAAAATCCTTCCTTATGATTTTACAGGAGGAAGAGGCTTTGGAGCCCTCATCAGAATAAACCTGTCTAGTTTGGCCTCCAATTTTGCCACAACATTTTAAAGCAAAATGAATCGAGTTTGTAAATAAATGGGTAGTAGAAAAGAGAAAAAAATAAGGGAATAACGCTGACACAACAATGACCACACACCTTGTTTTACCTGCAAACCACAAAAAACTTAACTCTTAAATAAGGCAAATGAGGACTGTGAAAGTCATCCCATAAGGAAACTGAGAACAGAAAGATGACTATAGACTAAATTTGCTAATTTTTGAATAATATCCTGCAGTATGTTTGCTTGCATAGTCAGGGACTAAGTTGCTGACCCAAAAGGATTAAATTCAAGGCCTGCTTGAGACATTTCTGGCAGGAGAGCCATCTAAATTTGATCAGCAATGCTAATGCACATGGAAAATGTCTTTGCAACCCTATCTGCTGCTTTGAACATTTGAGACCAAGCCGGGAATATTACAAAAAAARCCCTGTGCAAATCTTCAGAGCATAATACCTCATTGAAATGAAAATTATTATAATCATGAGGAACATAGCTGCTCTCTTACYATTGATACTCAAAGCATCTGAAACTTGTCTATGGAAGTCCCATCCCTCCTCCTGAAATGTTGTTAAATAAATTAATTTTGTATCTCGTTTATGCTCGATTTCCCGAAGCTGAAATTATTATTTAAATWATGAAGGAGGGAAAAGCTGCCAAAGTTCAGCGCTGGTGGTTTTTTCCTCTTGATATTAAGAATAGAATTCATCTGCAGCAACTGCAATCAAACCAAGATTCAAGTAAAGTAATTTCAGGCTTCCYTCAGCTGTAAATCAATCTCTTCTTGAAACTGTTTGAAATGCAGAATGCCTAGAAAAGTATCAAAAATATAAATCCCCACATTTACTAAGGGCCGGASACAAGGAGTAACTTACATAAACTCTGTGACCTATCTAAGCAACTGGGTAGAAACTGTATTTAAGTAGTGCCTTAGGCAAGAAAGAGTTGACATCTGGTCTTTTGCAGAGGAGGACAAAATGAGAAAGTTGGATGCAGTGTCATTAAAAAAACCCCATAACACAAATTTGATAAACAAGTTCCTGAAAATAAATAGACAGTAAGACAAGATACTACACAGTGGGCAGGAAAAGCAGTGATGCTTTAAACCCAACTGAAATGTCAAAAAGATGTTTTCCAAGGAAGTCTGATCCWTGCCAAAGCAAAAGGGCTCCATAAAAACCTCAGGACTGAAATACTTCCACTAGGGGGTAAGAGAGGTTCATCATCTGCAAGTGCAGCAGACTGGCAGGAAATGTTGGACAGAATTCAAACGAGAATGGTTGGAGTATTAGAGAGGGACACGGGCTGGAAACATCGGAAAAATACTTGTGACATTTAGGTAACAAAATGTACACTGGGAGGGAAATCTAATTGAGCATGAGCAACAAAATTGAACCTGTAAAAATGGGTCTATAACAGTGACAATAATTGATTGCTTAGGATATATCTTTTYAAATTTTAGGACTTGGGAGAAAAAATTCAAATAGCAAGGGGTGAGAACCAGGGCACTTCCAGATCGGTTATCTGCAATGTACTAGATTCAAGAGGAGAATGAAGGGATAAGAAAGGCTCCATGCAAGTTCTCTCACTTGTGCTTCTTCACAGAGATTTAAGATCAGTTTAGAGCAAATCCCCACCAATTCCACACCTTTCAGGGCACCTCTTGGGTCAGCTTGGGSAGCCAGCTCCAGGGACAAAGAAGTGACTGAGGACTTAGCCCCGGGTATTTTAACACTGGCCTGTGGCTACATGGTATTAAYTTGGCTCCTATGACAATACATCATTTATTGAAGAGGAAAAGCTGTAGAGAGAAATCACTGAACACCACACAACCCTAAAAAGTCCAGAAGATGGTGAATGCTTTTTTTTTCTGCRCTACTGAATGTTTTCCTCTCCCTTAATCTCATTAACCAGCCTATGGTAGAAAGGCAGTAACTACCTGAAAATAAGAGGTCTGAATCCTTGCCCAGGAACTTAGTATTTTCATTCATTTTTACACAGTAAAAATTAAAAGCTTGTGGCTTCAATATTTAAAAACAATATTCAGCCACASAGGCCTGGAGTTTGCAGCCAGTTTCACAAGCGAGCCATAATTCCTGAGCAAGCTCCGAGGAGATGCTGTGCAGCTCTGTACAGTGTAATTTCCATTTTAAATACAACACACGGGAAAAGCTTTTCTCTGAAAGTGACACCTAATCATGGAACAGCCAGGTTCCCACTGCCACAATCCCTGCTTACAGGAGTTTATGGGATCACAGTGATCATTTCAGCCAGCTGAATATTTTTTGGCTTCTGCGTGCAAACAGCTACAGTTGTTCAAGCACAACCTTGGCTGCTGCCAGGATCGAAGCAAGAAAACAGCTTTTACACAGAGACAGAGCTTGCAAAGCAGGAAATTTAAATTCATGGAATTCTAGGGTGGTTTGGGTTGAAGGGATCTTAAAGATCATCCAGTGGCACCCCCTGCCATAGCAGGGACAGCTTCCACTACTCCAGGTTGCTCCAAYTCCCATCCAACCTGGCCTTGGACATTTCCAGGGATCCAGGGGTAGCCACAGCTTCTCTGGGCAACCTRAAGTCAAGTTTATGGTTACACAGATGTGGTTCTGATAGTACTGGACAGCATTTGGGAAATTAAATCTCATCTCTCACATCTGAGGAGATACTACAGCAAATTTTTCTACACGCTTTGAAACACAAAAATGGCAAAACAATTCTACAAATTTACAGTCTACAGACCATGCCTGAAGGATTCATGAAGGATAAATAAGGGRAGCAAGTTCACTGACAGGGTTTTAGTGCCACCTGAGTTATGAAACCCTCAGAACATGTGACTGCCAGACCCACTGCAAGCGATTCACAAGTATCCTCYCTCCCTGTGCTGCCTCGTGATTACAAAATTGGGAGAAAACTTCATCACATGGATTCTGCTGCTCACCAGAACCTGGCACCTCCCAGTGGATTAATTTTAAAAAGTGGTAGGTGCAAATTATTCCAAGCCACTCCTTGTTGTTCCTATAAAGTGGAAGTAGCACCTCCCCCAGACTTTAATGGAGCAAGTCATGGTGAGTGATAGCASCAGGCCAGCTGTTGACACAGCAAGATAATGATTATCCTCTTGGATTTTTCCTGATGAGACTGCATCTGGCAGTCTGCCAAGAAGCAGCAAAGGAAACCATCTGAACAGTTTGGTTGTCATGTTGACAAAGCAGCAATCCAATGTCCAATGCTTGGGTCTCTCTGAGATTTTGGAAAAAAAAACAATCAGTCAGTAAATCTGAACGGAATTCTGAGCTATGGCAGCTCTGCAAGGCATCTCTAGGATCTGGTGACTGCCTCTGCCCCTTCTTACCCTCACAGGTAGAGGAAAGGATTTGGGGATTAGTTCTGAGAAGCACCCCACAAGATGAAAAGCACAAAACAAAACRCTTCCATTGCAAGGGATGTGCTGGCCACAAACCTTACCTGAACACAGGCCCAACATGCCAGGTGTCACTAAGAGGTGATGAAAATCACACACTGAGGCTGCCTGTCTGAGCTGGATCCCAGCCATGCTGAGCCAGCTGTACTATCTATTTTAATGCATGTTTTTCTGACTTTGCCTTGTTTCCTGGGCTGGGCTGTGTCGCCTCTGTCCGTGGTACTTAACCATGAAATTCCCCATCCATCAGGTGCACAGTTGTGTATGTGAAATGAGCACCTGCCCAAGAGAACTGGGAGCTTCCCTGGTAGCTTAAAAACTAGGCTTASCTTTAAAATGTGTAGGCTGCCCTTAAGAACCACTTCACCACTACAATGAGCCACAAGAACTTTTAAGGTTTGCTCTTTGACTTTGGAAGTTACTTGATGCCAAGGGATGCAAGATGCTCTGCACATCCTCTTGCAGAAGGAATTCTCCCTCTGAGCAGGAGCTCTGACACACCACCTGAGTCAGGACCAGAGGGGATTATCACAGAAACCTCAACAACAAATGTTACCATGAGCTTCCTCAGAGCTGAAATGACTGTCCACAATTAGTCATGGGACTAAGCGACTCAGGAAAGCTTCCAGTCCAGCCCTTAGGGACACCTGGGACTGGTGGCATCTCCAGACCACCTGTATGTTTCAGATACACACAATTTTTGTTTGCTGGGGGGGGTTATGTTGTTGAGTGTTGTTTATGTGCTTTTTAAAGCAATTAAAATATAAAACTGCTCTAAAATTGTGTCCATCAACATAAACACTTCTGTCACTCCTCCAAACACTCTCTATTCAACAATACTAAAACACCTCTAATTTGCACCTCTGTTGTCTTCCTTCACATCCAAGATATCACCACAGGTGCATGTCTAAATTTGTTAGAATTAYGTATTTTACTTCAAATTAAGAAAATTTAAGTGATACTTATCACCCATCATTTCCAAACACATCAGCCAGCCAAGGAGCTGGTCACAGGATCAACATCAGAGGCACAAACAAAAGCAAAGAAATGCTGAACAGCACAAATATCTCAGAAGATGAAAGCAGCAAAACCAACATATCATTACCATGGTTTTATAGCACTGCAACAAYTCTGTGTTACTGATAATCCTTATTATCTATTTCACTAATTTAAAAAAAAAATCCCTACTCCACGAGATATTTAAACAAAYGCACAATTAAGTTCTTTTAGAAAGGGTAAAAATCAAAATAGCTCAACTAAGAATAGAACTGAATGCCACATGCGAGCCAGGAACAAAATGTAATCATGGGACTTTATAGGAACATCTAGGTCAGGCATCCTCAACTTGACTCATCACACTGAGCAGCTTAAAACTTCACAGCGACCAGGCAGGCAATCACTTTGTTCAGACAGATCAAAATGGTGTATCACTACCTAACAAGAGCACAATAAAGACTTGCTTTTTTGGGGTGAAAATTGTGCTGTCAACATTTGCTGTCTGAATGTAATAAGCATTTTGTTCTCTTCCTGTTAAAATGCAAATTATCTCAGTGTTTTCTTTCAAAAGCAATGGAAACGTTCAAACCTCTTTGTTTACTTTCCACACACAGGAGAACAGTAAACCAAAAAAATCTACTTGTGAATTATTTCCAGTGAGTCATTTTCTTATTAAAAAAAATACAAAATCTTCTATTCATCAYTTCAGGGCCTGTGGGAATGGGGAGAAGGGCTAAAAATTTACTTCATTTCTCATTTACTTTACTAAACACTGAAGTTCATGTATGAAAAGCAGAGCTCAGCGTCCTGACAAACTCAGTATCTTTAAATCTGAAGTAGACAAAGGTGTCAGCTTAAAGCCACATATTTTCAAGCTTCAGGCTATGAAGACATGTAGCTCAAAAMGATCAAAATGGCAGTTACTAATTTCCTGAAGAAAATCTATTCTTTAAAAACTCTAAGGACAACAAAGGGAGTGTGTACAGAGCAGCATCAGGCAATGTGCACCTGAATAAGGGAGACTGTCAACAATATGAGCTGCTTCTTTCTTGGAAGCTCTTGAGTAAATAAATGACTCCAGAGAATTAGAGCTTGGGTACTTTTCTCCCTTATTGGCATAACTAAATTAATGAGCAAACAATAACTTGTCACCACCAATAATTTACTTCAGAATTTCAGTAAAATTACTTACTAAAAGTTAAGCATGATCAAAAGAAGGAGGGCAGCCTAAATTSAAGATTAATTACCTTCCTGGGGTTTTTAGTAACTGGAAGAAGAGAAGGTTGGGAMTGAACATACAAAACATGAGAAATACTCATAACTTCCCTCCCATAGTGGTACACAGTGCAACTCAAATTTCAAATTCTGACTGGCAGGATGAAGATCAGGGTATTTGTAACAGGCAAATGATGTGCTTATACATGCAGAAAGGCTTTTCGGGAAGAAAGGAACATTTTTCTCTGTCATTTGAGGAGAAAAGGCATGAAATCAGTTCTTCATGGTTATGTTACAGGCCTTCTGGGTGTTTTTAAAGACTTCTGTCATASAGAACTACACACAGAATATGTAGCTCCAGTGCTATGAGTCACATAGAACTGAAGCCCTGCTCCCTCCTCTTCCWTTTTTTCACCCTTTTCTGATATTTATTACAAATACAACAGGACAACAGCTTGGTCTCATCTTTCTGGTGAAAATAACTTCTGTCTCTCTACTCCAATTCTCTGCCTCTGAGCACCCTACCTGCCTTCCTGCAGATAATCTTTATCTTATGGCAATTTACACTTAGTGAAAACTAGAAAGATAAGAATTTACTTTCTCCTTTCCAGGCTAAAAGACTTTTTTTTCCAGCTTTTTTTCACTTTTGTTAAGAGTTTCCAGAAGAGGTATTTGTTCTTATTTTGCTGGGCTTTTTGTTTTTCTTTTGAGGTGCTATGTGGTTTCATGCATCAATTATTTGTATTGTGCTCAAGATGGAGAGTGTCAAATGACAGAAAGAACAGAAGAGCTGGCAGAAGTTTAACCTGTATAGTGTGGAGTTCATCTGGGTCTGGAGGGTTAGTTAAGGATGCCAACCTGATCCCACAGTTGAACCTGGCCTTTCACCTCYATATTTCTCCTTTTACAATATTTCATCTTTCACAGTAYATTTCTCATTTGTACCAAGGGAATRAAATGATTATGKWGTTATCCTCTTACCCATCCCTGAATCTTTCTTTGTGCCATCTGAGATAATGTCCACATGGTCGCTGTCCACATCATAACTGAAGAAGTCRTTCAAGTAAGTCTTTGATCTCTGGCCACCAAACACATATAAGCAGCGATTTTTCTGGAAAAAGAGGGRGGAAAGAAACCTTTATGAGTTCAAGACAGTATGCTGGTCAACTGTGATCATTAACAGCAATATTTATCATAGAATTATAAGTGGTTTGGGACATTAAATYCCATCCAGTTCCAATCCCTTTCCACTATTCCAGGTTGCTCCGAGTCCCATCCARCCTGGCCTGGAACATTTCCAGGGATCCAGGGGCAGCCATTAAAGAATCAAAGAGGARCAGAGATGTCTCTTCTAAGTTTAACATCATTGTGCTCAGGTAACTGATGCAGCCCTGCCTCATCCAGCTTTGACTTCAGCACATTAAAGCAGCAGCTCATCTTTCAAGTTTATTATTAAAGAATTACCAGGTCCTGTCTCTAAAGTCCATCATAAAATCACTGTTAAAAACACAACAGGAATAAAAGATAGACTGTAGGAGAAGCCATCCAAGTACCAGCACATTACTAAATTCAGTACAGGCAAATGGCAAGGAGCAAGCCAAGAATAACAGGTTTATTGCTTCTTTCAAGTCTGCCAAGTGGAAAGTCCGTAAGAGGCAGATTATTTTTCTTTCAAATGGTTGAGAAAACAGAAAAGGACTTAAACTTCCATGACCTGTGCTTACAGAAACCAGTATTCTTACATTTACCACGGACTCCTATTTGAAAGATCCTCAAGTTCTTGTGCAGAATTTTGTGGGGCAATATGTTTTTCCACCAGATTTTAAAGAACCATTCAAAACAAAAATAAAATTGAAAGCTCAGAAAGCCCAGTATTCACTGTAAAAATTCTGATCTTTCACTTGAATGGGCAAGAGAAATAAAATCAGCAATTTCTTCAAATTGGTGGGTTTGAGTTGATAGTATCAGTAAATATTTAAATGTCACAACATAATTTTAATTCTCTTTAGTACTCTTAAATAGACATGTGGTTGATTAACACAACTGGAAACATATACCCAACATATASTAAAATGCTATATGCACCTTTCCCCCATCCTTCTGCTTTTCCASGAGGATCTGGATGAAGTGTCCATAACTCCAGCTGTTTACAGCTGTTTCCAGCTGCTCAGGACTACAAAGAGCAGCTGATGCTCCAGCACCAATGGCTCTGAGGCCTGTGYAACTCAATGCACACCCATTAAGTCCCATTCCAGTAACAACACAGAGTATCTACCAGACCAGAAGCCTCTAAATTGYTCTTCTATCCTAAAAATAATACATTTTTAGGTCAAAATGAACCACAGCCTGTCTTTTTATTTACTATTGTTATATTAAAATCAACTCTTYAAAATTCACCTTGATTTTTACTTGAAATTTTATTCAGTTGGAGACATKAAAGCTCTGAAACTTGAATTAGCACCTCCTGCACTTACCAAAGCAGCATCAGAATGTCAGCAAACATCGAATTAACTGAGACAACACATCACTCAGGAGATTAAAGAGCTCAAAATTTGCAAGAAAAACCAAAACCAGATGTTCTCTTTAAAGTCAGACATGATAAATCAAAGCAGGGTGTGGRTACTTACAGAATGGAACAACATGCAGTGTCCTATCCGGGACTGGATATCCTCGGGTCCGGCGTTGCAGGAATCCTCCCTCAGAAGTTTCCACGTCTGGCACTGGCAGTCAAAAGCAAACAAGCCACTGAACTGGGGCTCACTGGCTCTGCTGTCGTCCACACTGCCATTGCAGGTCAGGATTCGGCCCCCAAAGGTGTAGATCATGTGTTTTTCAGAATCCATGCACATCTGCAAGAAGCAGGGAAGCAGTTTTAAGCAGGTAAGACYGGAACACTCTGAGATCTAACATTAAACAGCCCTCTCCTGCAAGCAATGTCTCCTAAACTAAGACAGTGCTCTGCACATCTGAGCCTCCAATAAACAGAAAAGGACACACATCTTCATGGTTGTCAGGTCTTAATCTCATAAAAGAAATTTAAAACACAAGTCTAATTTCTATATGCCAWTCAATGTGCAAAAGAAAAGACTAAATGTATCCTTCATGACCTAAAAAACCTGCTGATTTCAGGGARAAGTACTTGAGAGTCTTTCACAAGGATTCACAGGGCTCTTTCCCATAGATTCCACAGAAAAGATCCATGGGGATCTTTTCAAGCTACATCCTTATAGCCAGAGTTAACAGAGTATCACCTTTGGCAATGGCTGTGCAAGGCAGAAATTCAAAATCTCTGCTAATTCACYGCCCACCAATCAACTGAGGCAAATATCAGCCTGTGATTTGTTACTGAGATACCATCCCCAGCACACATTTACTGTTACCCCCATTACAGGAACACAAAGTGAGAGACTTAACCCAGCCAAAGATTCCTTCTGGGACTGCAGCAGAAACCTGTTTAATCTCCAAACCTAAACTGAGGTTATGGCACCCATGAGAAGCACTGCAGCACAAATCAAACCAAACCCCCTGACTCCAGGTGATGTTTTCAGACAAAGAGCAAAGCAGAGGGCTACAAAATACCAGAGGGGGGGGAAAAAAAAGCAAACCAACAGACAAGATTACAGTAAGATAGAGATGCTACTCAGCAAAACCTACACAAAACACTTCTAGTGCAGCACATTTCTGAAGGTTAAATAAAACTGCCATTGCAGTAGGTGCTGAGGGACAGAAGAGGAAGAGCTGCAGACTGACAGAAGTGAGTGAGGCCCTTCTTCCCTGAGAGACAGAACAGGGAAAAAAGGAATCATTTCAAGAGGCAAGCAAGGTACCCAGAGYAGCCTTGCCAGCTGACAATTTCCTTGTGCCTCTTCCCCAACACCTGGGAGACTGGCACTGRTTATTAATAGAACAGAAAGACTGATTGGCTTTTGTTCTGCAGACATGGTGTATCTTTAATTTTCGGTGTCAGCAGAAAGGCACATTGTGCTGGCAAACAACAGCTTTGGTTACAAAACAGCCAGTACCAATAAAAGCTGATCTTGGGCTGCTTTAAAAATGAGTCCTGATGTGCTGTTTCTTGGCGATGCTTCATAAAAAAAAAATCAATTGAGAACAAAATACCTTTTTCAAGTAGACAAAACCACTGAACACGACATAAGTAAAGAAGTTTTCAATTTGAACACGTGGACAGATGTGACTTTTTAAAGGATTAGTGGCCATTTCTCTAAGATGTTTTAAGCTCTATAAAGAAAGCACATTATACAGTTTTTAAAGGTAACCAATTTGGAAAGGATCCTGCTCCTGTGTTGGCCTCAGTCCAGCAGCTTGCTTGGAGTATTCTTCCAAAGGTACCATACACAGCTTTAAAAGTTGCTCCCCAAGGCCCTCCAGGCAAGGCATATCTGCAAACCTAGCTCAAGGAGACTGATTAAAACCAGATGAACTGTGCTTTGGGCTTTAATAAAACGTATCTTAATAAAATGCATTTGTTTGCAAAGGTTTTTATGAATCTTCTGACTCTGTTTGATTAGAGCACCAGCAGCCAGTGGCATTGAGCAGCACTGCTATTAGGATTTAATGGAGCACAGATCACACTCTCCTCATCCCTGCTCTGTTACCTGCTACAGCACCTCGAAATCAGAGACTACAATCAAAACTGACTTTTAAACACTGAGAACCTGCAGCAGGAGGATGAGTGCATTGAAACAGGATGAGCCCTGTGGCAGGGAGAAATGATGAGGAGGACTCCATCTTATCAGAAGGCTAATTAATTACTTTATTATACTATATTAGTCTATATTATATTGCATTATATTACATTACATCTAAACTGAATCTGCCAAGCACTCAACTCTGCACAGAACTGCACAGAATCTCAGCTGACAGTCCCAACACACACACAYCTGGCCCTGATAGGCCAAGGAAACAAAACACCATCACTTTGGTTACCCAATCTCCATATTGCATTCTACTTTTGCACAAACACAGGCACAGCAAATGACAAGAATTGCTCTTCCTTTCTCTGAAGTTCAGAGAATGTGAAACCCAGAAATATTCTKGGGAAGAATTGTGCCTTGCTTTTCTCTGTGAAATGTGGTGACATGAGTGTGGCTGACCTGATGATCAAACACCAGCTTGGGGCCTCCATCTGCTGCAGTGTCCTCGCTCAGCAGCATCCAGGTGTTGGTGTCGATGTCGTAGCGGTAGAAGTCGCTTTTCAGGGACTTGCTGTTCCTCACAGAGGAATCCAGGTACCGCCCCAGGGTGTAGATCTGCCTTCGCTGGATGTCAATGCACATCTTGTGACAGGACCTGGCACTGGGACCACTCTGAGAAAGCAAAGAACCACAAAAATGTAGAGAATTATGGATTTAATACTGCTCCAGGTAGGTCGCTAAGGGAAAATAAGTATAAGCAGCAGCTAGAAATCCTTGGGGAACTCAAGAAAATCTGCTKGTAATCAAACACATGATAAATACATACTAACTACAAGAGCACATCCCATAACTTCTGTCCTTTAGAAAGACATCAGCAAAAAACCTTAATGCATCTGTCACAACTAACTTATGATTTGAACCTTTTTTGTCAGATTCCTTAGAAAACAGACAGTTTCACTGCAAAAATGAAGAGAGTAATGGATTTAATATTGCTCCAGGTAGGTCATTAAGGGAAAATAAGTATTAGCAGCAGCTAGAAATCCTTGGGGAATTCAGGAAAATCTGCTTGTAATCAAATACAGGATTAATATATACTAACTACAAGAGCACATCCCATAACTTCTGTCCTTTTAGAAAGACATCAGCAAAAAACCTTAATGCATTTGTCACAACAAACTTATGATTTGAACCTTTTTTGTCAGATTCCTTAGAAAACAGACAGTTTCTCCCAGAAGTGATTCTCAGAGGCGTGTGAAAACTACTTGATCTTTTAAAATAACAGAAGTCGATGCACATGAGAGGCAAATTAAGATGTCACAGCCTATAAATAACTACACAGGAAGAAGATTAAGAAGTGCTCTATTACAAGAGCCTCTGTTTTATTAATAGGCTGTTTTCTAACAGATCATAAGCAGACACTCCCCCAAGCAATCATATCCCGTAATGGCTCTGGGAAGGTAACAAAAGCACTCCCTGTCCTTCACAAATAGATATGGCCCTCCCAGCCTCCAGCTGAAAGAAAGTTTCCCACGGTAAGCAAAACTGCCCTGAGTTATGATCTTCAGGAGAAACACACAGAGTGCCCCATGTCAAATTAYTATGAGCTTAATCCATCCAGGAGTGCTCAAGTTAAATCATGGAGTAATTTATTTAATGACATTATGATGATGATTATGCAGTCCTGGGCAGTTTCCTTTCTGCTTCCCCAATCTCTTTTTAAGGGCCTTCATACACTTCTTCTTGAAGCATGAGAGTGATGTTCTCGTACACCAAAACATTAGAAATCAAGGTTTGSAAAGCCTTATGTGCAAAATATCACATGAAAAACATCATATCATGAGTRTAGATCAATTCTGTAGTTTATTTTGAAACAGTTGGGTTACAGGACAAAGAGAATGGMTTCCCACTGACAGAGGGCAGGTTTAAATTAGATATGGGGAAGAAATTACTCCCTGTGAGGGTGGTGAGGCCTTGGCACAGGTTGCCCAGAGAARCTGTGGCTGCTCCTGGATCCCTGGAAGTGTCCAAGRCCAGGCTGGACAGGGCCTGCAGCAACCTGGGATAGTGGAAGGTGTCCCTGTCCATGGCAGAGCATTGAAATGGGATGATCTTTAAGGTCCCTTCCAACCCAAACCACTCTAGGATTCTATACAAAAAAAAACCTATTTAAAACTATTGAAAAGTAAAGATTAGGCAAGTAGGCAAGGATATAACAAATCTTTAAAATTATTATTGAAGACTTATAGTTAAAGAAGAGTAGCCATATCACACTAAATAACCAGCCCAACAGTTGCTCTGTGTACTACCTTATGTGGAATGTCTTATGAAAAAATCTTCATAACTGTACCCTTTCACTTAAATTYTATTGAAATTTAAAGTACACTAATGGAATGCACATTACTAAATTGGATAAAAGAAGAAAGGAAGCATTATATCTTTGTTGTCAAAAGCCTTTACTATTCATGTTACAGAATTCAATTTCTTGATTAAGCAATGGTTCCAGGAAACTGTTTACAGTAACTCAAAAGACCATGGGAAGAGGTGAACTGAATTGTTCATATTTTGTAAATATGAAGCATTATGTCAGCAATGATTACAGCTTTGAGGATTAGTTACTTCATGGTAATTAGGATAATTTTATTTTCTGAAAATAAAAGTACTGATAGCAGTGAAATATTAGCATAAAATSCTGAAATGCAGCAAAAGCTCACTGATTGCCTTTGGACACAGAAGGCAACAACACAATTCTTTGTTCCTAGAAAATACAAGAACAGCATCTTGCAGAGGACCCTGTTCCAAACACATGGGGGAGTTCCTTTGCATGAGAAGCACCAATCTGTGCACTCAAAAAGGCAGCCCCTGATTGCACACTGGGGTGATTTATTTGTGAAAGTCCATCTCAAGCCATGGAGCTGGGACCCTGAGGGATATGGCACCACTCCCCTGCCCATGAGCACCGACTTGCCTTGGCACAGCTGCCTTGWGGGTGAGATGTGAGGACCCACCTGTGCTTTCTGACCCTCCCCTCTGGCAGGTCACTGCAGTTTTTTAATGGAATTGGACAATTTAGGGATCATTCCCCCACTCTCTCACCTCTATGTGGACTAAATTAAATCCTCCTAAACTTGTTCAAATAATGTCTTTGGCACYTTCAGGAGTAAATCTCCAATTCAGCAATTTCCAGATCTGCCTTGCCATGAAAAACTACATCATCAACCAAAATTTGTCTGAGCACAGACACAAAGCTGAGACACTTCATAACTCAACACCCATTTCAAGGCAATGGCACCAAAACCACAGTTGCTACACTAAATAAGCAACATACAGATTTCCTAAGACTGTTTTAAAATGAGGAAAGAATTTAGGAAAAATACCTTTTTTTATTTAATTACATCCTAGCCACATCTCACACAGTAATAATCTGTTTTCTTAAAGAGCTCTTAAGGTTAACATTTCATTTCCACAGACACAGAATCTTCATCACCTCAAGTTCAGACACAGAATCTTCATCACCTCAAGTTCAGACACAGAACTTCAGCTCTACCAAAAACTCTCTTGTAATACAGGAAACTTCATCCAATCTGAAACCTGCTCTCCAAGAAAACTGGAGTTCTGCCTGCACACCACTCACAAGGTCACAAGGAACCTGCCAAAGTTTCCTCCTTAGCCTACATGTTTACCAAAATGAGTAAATAACTCCATTAACAGTGATACATGCYGGTTTGACATTTAAGGCAGAAAAGGGGAAAAGTCCAAATCTGTGTTCACTTCTGAGTTCAGCTTGACCATGGCAGCCCTTGTACTTCAAAGAAGGACACAAAGTCCATTTACAAAGACACTACAAAAGAGTAAAATGCTTCAAGGCACATGTGATGAATCAAGTGCCCGTGGGTGGCTGTGAGGGTTCATCCAAAGCCGTGTGCTCCRTGTGGTTACAACAGCAGCCTGTTGTTCACACGAGGAACACTCTGCCACAGCTTGTCATGGACACAGCAATCTAGTAAACTCAAACAGGAAAGTTTGTTGATTCCACAAGTGTTCGAAGAATCTGACCCCTTAAAAGCAACAACTGATCATGACAGAGATGACTCTCTAACCCAAGGGTGAGGAGATCAAGAATGGCTAGAGGGCAAAAGAGCAACCTTCTGTCACCCTGCAAGGATGTAGGCTGATCATGATCCATTAATTAATGTCCCAGGCTGAGTGGGCCTTACTAGAGATCTCTATGCCCTTCTTCAAATTCAGACCTTATCACCAAGTCACAGTTTTGACAATTTGACACAGTTTTTTGTTCTGTGACTGCCTGAACTCATAACAAATCTGTGCAAAACTCCTGATCTCTGGAAGTGTTCAAGGCCAGTGGATGGGGCCCTCAGTAGCCTGGCCTAGTGGAAGGTGTCCTTGCCTATGGCAGGGGGGTGAAACTAGAGGTCTTTAAGCTCCATCCCAACCTAAACCATTCTGTTATTTTATAATTAAKTACTTTAGTTTAGATCTGGTTTCTTCTAAGTTGTTACACGTGGAATCCGCATTTTTGCAGATGAAGCTTCACGACCTGATTGACTGAGGTAGCAGAGGTGTCACTTCCCAAACAGAGCCCATCTTCCATAAGACTCTGAAAGTCACATCCAGCAACAGCACCCAATGACCTGAACAAATACTGCCTCTGCGCACTCCTTCCAATTCTCATCAGAAAGCTCCTGGCACACACACTGCAGAAACCACACGTGAAAGGGGCTTGTGACTGGGCTAAGTCCTTATTCAGATGGCAATAAGTGTGTCAGGCTGCTTTGGCCACTGCCTCAGCTGCTGCCAAGGCTGTGATGGCAAGAGGAAAGCATTAGCATATCACATTTCTAACCTACAGGACACCAAACAATACCAAAAACTACTAAGCACARGCACTGCTGGGCTTGTGTGGGACTCAATAAGTGCCCGCACAGAGCCAGGACTGACCTGAACAAAGTGGCTCTGTGCCACCCAGCCCCACCACACAATCAGCACAGCACAATAACAGCTAAAACAGATTAAACAGCATGTGCAAGGTCCTGCTTGGAAGTGCTACAAAATACCAAGCTTTATGCCCAGCTCCAAGGCTCTTCTTTAAACAGGTTGGTGTTGATGTAACTCCTCTGGTCTCTACAACACAGATAAATGCCCTGGTGAGGGTGGGATGGTGAGGAAAGGAAGAGAGGCTGTATGGCCAGGAGCACTTAAGAAAGGCTTTCAATCCTTTAAGCACCCAGGGCCAAATAGGATTTTTAGGTTTCGTCAGTGCTACACGAAATTCAATTGTGCAATGCCAAGTGAATACACAGTATACTTTATGAAAAGCCTTCTCAACATGCTAAGCCACTTTATAAAATCTAATTAGAGCTTTCTTCATTTAACTTGCAAATGCTGAAAGCAATTATCCCACTTAAGGACTAACTTACAAAACGTTTTCAAAAAGCAACACAACAGCACCGAGAGACAACACCGCCTCCTTAGAATAATTGATTTGTTCCTATACAGGGGAGAAAGGATTGGGACTCAACTCCTTAGGGTAGGGTCTGCTCAAATCACTATTTATGCCAGAATCAGCAGGCATCATCTTAGCAACAGCATTCTGGAATGCTACATTAAGGCACAAACATGATAGCTTTCATTTTTTGGTTAGTTTTTAAATAAATGTCCTATGAACCTCCTTTAATGAGAACATGACCGCAGGAAGCCGGTTCCACTGCCCATCCCAAACAAAAACTGGGGGAGCTTGGCTTCTTCTGGTTATCATAACCTTTTGCAAATAAAGGGGTTTCAGTTGCAAGAAAAATCTGTTTTATTCAGACCAATCCAGATGAAAAACCTCAGGAGCAAGCCTGGATCCTGTTCAAGAGTCAGGGAAATAAAAACAAAGAACAGCTGACTAATTCTCCGTTCTTGGTCCTGTAAAAGACTGAGTGGAATGTGAACACTGCCTCCAGTATGAAGTTCAAAAATAAGCGTCATGAGGTAAAYGCTCTTGTCCTAAAGCAAACTAGGACGAGGACATAAAAAGACACAAACAACCTACTTTGTTTCCAGTCCTGAGAGCAGCCTGTCAGGCAACAAATAGTCCCTCCAGCCTACACACAACTGCAGAGATTAATTGCTCTCATTTCCCAGTTTTGGACTATAATTCATTTCCTCCTCCACCCCTCCCCCCAATAAAAAAAAAAATAAAGGGGGAAAGTTCTCCACAAACTTGAAAATGAAAGGAAATGCATATTATTCCTGGCATTAATTCAAGTCCATGTGCTTTAAGATTAGAGCTTGTTAGTGCTTTATCAACGCCAGTATACAACTAATGCGCTCCCAAAATGTTTAATCTGAGCCGTAGCAAAGATTTGCTTTGCTCTAGATGAGCACTAAATTCAGCAAGAGAAACAACTGCAGCTATACAACAAAATAAAACACTTTCATCCCATACAGGTTACTCACAGAAGGCATTTTAAGTTTATCATAACCTAAAGGTGCTAGAAACATAAGAAAATAATTTCATCTATTCTTTTTTTATGGTAGCATGGAGGATTTGTATGGTCCCTCAACACAAAACAGGAGCTGGAGACTGATGTGTTGTTCCTATCACCCACAAAATCACTGATGATATGCCAGGARCACCAAACCACCAGAGGGAGGGTCCTGCACATCCAGTCACACAACAGGAGCATCACAACCACGCTGAAGGCCAGAGYAGGCCAGCACAGGCACATGGCTGGGGCTCAGAGCCCCCTGTAAGGGTTTCTGCAGCATGAAAGATCCTCCCTCAAACAGCACATCCCAACTTCCTACTCTGTATGATGGCAGAAATCAGTGCCACCCGTGTCATCTGATATCCAGGACTAGAYAGGCCCAACACTAGAATTAAAAACCTTTGCATGTCACACAGGGTAGATGCAGCACAGCACTGAATGCTTCTAGGACCATAAGATGGGAGTTTACCTCMAAAAAAATGTTTTTTGGATACTCTATGTACACTCTATTTTTTAAATTACTCTGCAAATAATCCCTGGAATTTTCTAAGGCCAGATTGGATGGGGCTTGGAGCAACCTGGTCTAGTGAAAGGTGTCCCTGGCCATGGCAGGGGTTTGGGACTAGATGATCTCTAAGGTCCCTTCCAACCTTTAACATTCCATGATTCTTGCCACTATTTATAAAAGCAACAGATATTCCAACTCAATTTTAARGCTGCTTTACCACTTATAAAGAATATTTCTGAGAACATGCAAACTTATTAGCCACAGAATGGTTTGGGTTGGAAGGGACCTTAAAGCTCATCCAGTCTCACTCCTCRGCCTGCCACTACCCCAGGTTGCTCCAAGCCCCTGGGACTGGAYACTTCCAGGGACAGAGCAGCCACAGCTTCTCTAGAAATTGTTACATAGAAATTAAATATGTTCTGCCAAAAAATATTTTGGCAAGTCTAAGAAATAGATCAGAATCTATCTAAGAGTCAGCATGCTGAAAACTCCTCAGGATTAGTACTGGAAAGTCATGAATTTACACAATTTTTCACACAAGAGAGTTAAATGCTTTATTATAAATATTAAGTTTGGATATTAAAAAAGTTATAATTAACTGTTAATAAGTCAGGGCACAGCCAAAACAGGAAGACACCCTTGGTCAGGCAGTTGACACAGAATCTGAGCCATGGCTAATCTGCTTACTGGTGCCCTCCTACAGCGATGCCACGGGACAGATTTACCAGCAAAGTCCTTTCTGGGCATCTGACTCAGACATGATAGAGCAGATTAAAGTCAGAGGCAGCTTTTAGSACACAGTTTTGTGTGCACATCTCTTCAAGGTGGGAAAACATTAAAATTCAACAGGATGAWGCTTTCTTTTTCCCTTTCCTAAAAGCATGCTCACATTTGGGACAGTCCTAATTTCCCACTGTTGATGCTGTGCAGCTTTGAGCTCAGCCTGCCACAAAGAGACCTTCCCTGCTTAAATTAGAATTAAAAAAATAAATGGCCTGATGTTCTATTTTTGAAAGACGGTTCAATGAGCTTATAAGTCAAATGATCAGGCTCAGAGATCATACAACACAATCCTTATGACAGCAGTGGGCTGGATTTGATGACCCTTGACAGCCCAACCCTTCCAGTCTGACATGAACTTGACTCCAAGTCTTTGCTCCATCCTTCAGGGATCAGCACAGGTTTATCACAGCACAGACCTGGTGCAGCCCACGAGGACTGCTATGAAAACAAATAGATAATGCTCTATTCTCACAAAATTAATATTTATTAGCCTCTCTGCCACCTGCTTGTAGAAATATCTAAATTGAGAGTATTTTCATAAAGGAATGAATTAATACATGATCTTCTGGCTCCTGATGTGCCCTGATCAAGGCACTTCTAAAGACCAAGTGTGTCCTCACAGCTGAACTTTMCAAAGCACCAACATTGTGCTTTGACAGCTGTGCTGCCTGAGTTTCCCTACAGCGCAGGAACAGCTTTGGCAGCCACTGCCAGAGGAATTGCCAGTGCAGGAGCCACATTCCTGGACCTACTGAGCTCTCTGCTCTCACACCAAGGTATCCTCAAGGCCTTCCAGCAATACACAACACCATGGATCTTATGCTGCAGAAAAACATCTTAAAAGCCAGTRGGAAGGGGAGAAAGCTCCCACATCTTCAAGCATGCAAATAGTGGGAAATAATTTGTGGCCACTCAGTATTTAAAATGGGGTTATAAAAAAAGATGAAGGGGGACTTTTTACACAGGCAGATAGTGACAGGACAAGGTGGAGCAGTGTTAAACTGAAAGAGAAGACATTTAGATCAGCTGTCAGAAGGAAATTCTCTGCTTAGGAGGGTGGGGAGGTCCTGGCACAGGGTGCCCAGAGCAGTGCTGGAGTGCTCAAGGCCAGGCTGGATGGGGCTTGGAGCAACCTGGGATAATGGAAGGTGTCCCAGTGCACGGCAGGGGGTGGAATGAGTTGATCTTTCCACCCTTCCAACCCAAACTATTCTGTAATTCTTTAATTTATTTGAAGAAGTTTGCAGGAATGTGTATGAAGGTCTTGTGCAGGCTTTAGTTTACAGTCAAAAATAAAAGTCATCCAACCTTTGTGATTCAGCTTACAAATGCAAACAAGAGAAGTACTGAAGGAATACCCCAGTACACGGCGACCTTGCAGCAAAAGGACATCAGTTCTGTGCTATTTCTAACAAAAGGCACAATTCACCTGCAAACAAAGCGCTGCTCACACTGCTGAAATGTGAAAAAACTTTCAACTTCTTAAATTTTACCAAGTAAATTGTTAGTTTGTTCCACATCCAGGGCTCAGCATTGCTTTCAGCAACGCTGATGAAATGTAACAGACAACCCACCAGAGAAGCAGAGCTTTCACCAGCTCCGAGATGGGCCCTCAGGACAACGTCCCTCGTGTGCCGAATTTAACTAACCCCATTAACAATTGCAGGATGTTGAATGAGGTCATTTTTGCATGCATCACAAGTTCACTCTGTCCTCTCATTACCAGTAACAATGGCCAGCAAAGGTCCAGCCAAGAAGAGATTTTTCCATAGACACAAACTACTCGGCTGAGCTACAGCCTCACTTGCAGACCAGAAGGCTGAAAAAATTTAACTGGTTGCTTATAAACTGTTTATAGCCACAAAAGRTTACAAGCAAAGCTACACTTTTGGAAGTTGTTGGGGTTTTTTTGTAATTAATTGTCCTTGAGATGCTGGTGATAGACAAACATGAAATTCTAAGTCTAAATTCCTTGACAGCCACAGGCTCTCAGACGTTTCTGAGAAAGTGAAGATAGTTTTGAGCTGTGACAAAAGAGTAGTTTTCAACTGAAGGTGCTGGCAAGTTGGCTGTTTAATTTCCTAGAGCCCAGTATCAGTAACATTTCCATCACATGCAACCCCTGGAAAATTCAAGGATTAAGTCCTATTAAACACATTAAGTTCTTTCAGATAGATCTGAATTCAACACATCATTGCACCAGCCACTGTGCCAATAACTTCTCTTGAGACACTCCAGAAAGCTCAAATCCCAATTACCTCCAAAACTCAGTTGCTGAAATACCTCAGCAGCAAGGTYCACAAAAACTTACTACATTTTCAAGCACATAATTATCCAGACAATTTAGCTACAGATTTGTCTGTGATACTACTTGAGACTGCTTCCCCTACGTTACCACCTTGGGATAAGTGATATTTCTTTAGGGATTTCTGTATTTGCACAGACTGAGCAATGTTAATATAACATTAATGTAACAAGTCTCTCAGTGTAGYTGAAATAAGACATTACTCTACTCCCAAGGCAAAGTTGACTGGTGTGTGAAGCTACTTTCACTCACCGGCAAAAGAGTTAAGTTTTCCTTCCACCTCTACATATTCTCCTATTTCTTTAAAATCCTTTTCTTTTAATCCCTTCAGTGTGAAATGCTGGGGTCCTGGCATTCCAGCTGGCTCATCTCACAGGTGCATATTTCTGTGTCTTTAAAAGCCAAAAGGATATAAATCAGAATTCCTTGTACCAACAYCAACCTCTTCTCCAAACCTTTACCTGAAAATCCTATAGTGTCATTTTCCCCCCAGGATGCATCCACAGCCACCCAAGAATGACTCTACACTGCCTCATCTACAATTTACAGGGAATTGCAAAATGCATTAGGATCATGCAATAACATCCTAATAAAGCCATGTAAGTAAAATAAAGTTCCATTCCAGACCAGAGATCAGAGCATTAAACTCATCATAAGCTGCAGTTGAAGTGGTGATTTTTATCGGAACATAAACGCCACAAATCAACTCTGCCTGATGCATTGCTTCAAGGACTAAAAGTAGTTTTACTTTGCAACTGAAAGCTTTATGATGACTTGGAAATTCAGCATAACCTGAAGACTGGCATGCACAAGCTCCAGGGCTGCCAAAGTTGTGCAGCCTCCAGAACATCRGGCACAAGGCATTTATTTAATGCTCCTTTCTCCACGAGACTGACTTGAACAGCAGTGTRTGGAGGAAAAGGACCTCCACACATTCCAACACCTGGTGTGAGGAATAACTGAAGTTTGGCTGGTTTTCTGGG
Source organism: Cardinalis cardinalis (assembly GCA_014549065.1). Classification (NCBI taxonomy): domain Eukaryota; kingdom Metazoa; phylum Chordata; class Aves; order Passeriformes; family Cardinalidae; genus Cardinalis; species Cardinalis cardinalis. Next base: position 614,551 of record JACDOX010000253.1, read on the forward strand.
CTTTTTTTTCATGCTGGAAGCAAGAAATACAGGCACCTAGTGAGGAAACTGAATAGCTTAAGACCCGAAGCTGTTTTCAAATATGGATGATCTTTTCCTTAAAAAAATGTCAAAGTTAAAAAAAAAAAAAGACAAATAAACCAGGATTAAGAAGACAGGACTCTTGAGGCACACAAGGTAGCATAAGCACATAAGTTAGCTTTAAAGGCTGAAAACCTTTCCCAAAATGTTTATTTTAAAATAAATTGTTTTAAAAGCTGTGGTGCTGCTCCCTCAACAGGTTTTTTTTGCTTTAGGCTGCCTAAGTGGAAATCACTGGGGTGTCAGTTAGGCATATGTGAAAGTCTCTCTCAAACATTCTGGTGAAAGAATACTGGCTTAGAACATTTTAAATCATTATGCTACTAAATAGGGAGGAAAATAAACCATTAGCCTGTGATATTTAGGATCAGCCTAGGATACTTTTCATTTGGTTCACTCCAGCATCTGCTGTCTTTGTCCCTACTTTTGTAGGCATTTGCACTATTTAGGGAGTTGGCTCCGAGGTACGTCTGCAGTATCCAAGTTTCTTTCAGGGACAGCTGCTTTCTCCCTATGTGCTTTTGCAGTACCAGGAATCTYCTACAACTGAGCATCTGTACCACTGGAACTGCTCAGCAGTAGGACATGGCACACTCACTGTATTAGATATCAAGTCTGTAAACATCACAATATTTGCAACAAAAAGCCCCTCAAGTCACTTGATGTGTCTTCCAAACTGTATCACCATCTGTGGGAAGAAGTCARTATTTGAGACTAGTTCAGCTCCTACACTTCAAACAGCACAGGGTAAAAGCTTTACATTGATAAGCTCATGTACTTTTGCATCACACCCAAAAAAAACAGCCAGAGGTGTCACAAACTCCTACAAAAAAGGCTTCTGTGGCAACATGACACTGAAAGCTTTGGGTAAATCCATCCATGTCAACAAATGCAAAGAAATGCATGCAGAGACTGGAGAAAATTTAACTGGAAATACAATAGCAGCTGAAATTCCCCCTGGTTCTCAACATTAGGACCTGTCTCTACATTTGTCACCTTTTACTTTCAGCATCCTGGAAAAGCACTTTCTGTTCACTGCAAACTGTCACCTCACAATATRTCCATTTTCTACATCATTTTGAACCTACTGAACAGGAGGCACTTGTTGACCTACACTTTCCTTCACGGCGAGCAAAGATTTATCCTCTCAAGCAGTTAAACCATGACAAGACCTTCACTTCTACCTTTGGTAAGGAAATACTCCAACAATTTCTGAAAGAAACACAGTGTCACCTAAACCTAACCCATTTACACAATTTCCACATCCTTCACAGAGCTGATYTGTGAGCAGGATTTTCCTGTGAAGAAGCCAGAATGAGGATGAGTCAATGCATTTTCCAAGAAGCAGCACAGAAGGTACCAGTCAGTGCCGTGACACTGTTTGAAGGGAGATCCCCCCATCTCTTGTCTCTAGGAAATACTAGAACAAGGTACAGGAATACCAGAGACACACAAATTATGCCAACTATCACACTGCTTTAGCCTCATTTATCTGATCTCCAGAAGCATCAACACCCCTTAGCATTTTGATCCTATTTCAAAATCCCCTGACTATCAATTTACACCAAACAAAGTCCTTCCTACATTTAAAACTGTCCTCCTGCACTGATTTTAACTAAATTACCCTTCAACAGAGAAAGCTGCTACTTGGAAACTGGAAATAGACATCAAAACACACTCATGAAATCTCCCTGTTAACTGACACTGGCCTAGAGTAAAAACGTCCAAGGAATGACAAGGTTTGTTTTTTAAAAACTATTTATTCCCTAATCCTGAAGAGGTCTGTTGATCTATAGCCACTAAAAAACCCTGAAGACAACAGCATTTGTCAGAACATTCCAATTGATTCAGGGTAGAAACTCTTCAAGGCTCTTAAATGAAACCCATTTTGGCTGTGCCTCGTGCCAGCTGATTCACAGGGCTGTCACACACTCCAGAGACAGAAGCGGTGGGGAAGCTGAGAGGTCCTGAGCTGCTCCAGGGAGCATCTCCCTGGAAGGATGCAGGCTTGAGGAAGAGGATTTGACAAGCACAGCAGGAGTCCTGTTGGATCCATACTCTGAAGGGATGGTGGGGTCTGTCTGTCTGTCCATCAGCAGTGGTGSTGTGCTCACCAGCAGGTCCTGCAGACCTGAAGGTGATCAGCTACTCCAGCAGAGCCCTGAGCATTTTGTCCAGACACTCAAGACAGACATAAGGAGCTGGAGCATACCCAGACAAGAGAATAGAGCTGGGGAAGGGTCTGGAGCAGCAGGAGGGGCTGAGGGAGCTGGGAAGGGGCTGAGCCGGGAGCAAAGGAGGCTCAGGGGGGACCTTGTGGCTCTGCACAAGTCCCTGCCAGGAGGGGACAGCCGGGGGGATCGGGCTGTGCTCCAGGGAACAGGGACAGGAGCAGAGGGAACGGCCTCAAGTTACACCAGGAGAAGTTGAGCTCGGATATTTGGAAAAATTTCTTCACTGAAAGGGTTTTCCATCCCTGGCACAGGTGCCCAAGGCAGTGATGGAGTCRCCATCCCTGGAGGAACTCAAAAGCCATGTGGATGTGGGACCTGGGGACATGGTTTAGTGGTGGCCTTGGCAGTGCTGGGAGAAACAGCTGGAGTTGATCTTAGAGGGTTTTTCCAATTGAACTATTCAATGATTCTACGAAAAAGAGCTATGAAAAATCAGCTTTGGTGTCTAATTGTTAAAAAAGACAAATGCAACTTCAGGTGACAAAGAGACACCTCACTGGAAAATGCTGAAAAACAGCAGCAAAAACATTTTCTAAAAAGGCCACACAATGTTCTCCTAATGCACTGCAGCAGAAGCTCCCAGTACCCTTATCCCAAAAGCATTACTCTGCATTATCCCTACAATAACACTGGACAGGATGCAACTTTCACCATATTTCACTCTTATCCAAGTTTCATTATTAAGTGGCTAATTTAACCACTGTCACTGATTAATTAGAATAAAAAAGCCAGAAGCAGAACTAGCACAATACAACAAAACAAGATTAAGCTCCACTGGAATCTACTCTGAATATTTTTTAAAATTCCATGTCAACAGACATTTCCTTTTTGCAAATTGTTTGTGAGCAGTTGATGTCCCTATTAGAGAAACATCTGGAGCCTTTGTTTTTGAATATACTTCTCAACATTTGAGAGTGACCTTTTCATTTCTAAATCAGGTTTCATCCWGATCTCTTTGGAAAAAAAACTCCACAACCCATTGCTGGTTTCCAAGTACAGCAGCTGCCAGGTCACTGTACCTCAGAAAGTCACCAAAACCCCTGAACTACACTTCAGGAGGCCTCCTGAACACTGCTGAATGTATCACAGAATCACGGAATGCTTTGGATGGGAATGGATTTTAAAGTCCATCCAGTGCMAGCCCTTGCTGTGGGCAGGGACACCTTCCACTATCCCAGGTTGCTCCAAGCCCTGTCCAACCTGGCCTTGGACACCTCCAGGGATGCAGGGGCAGCCACAGCTTCTCTGGGCAACCTGTGCCAGGGCCTGCCCACCCTCTCAGCCAGGAATTCCTTCCCAATATYCCATCTAATGCTGCCCTCTGGCACTGGGAAGCCATTCCCTCTTGTCCTGGAACACCATGCCTCTGTCCCAAGTCCCTCTCCAGCACTCCTGAAGCCCTTTTAGGCACTGGAAGGGGCTCTGAGCTCTCCTTGGAGCCTTCTCCAGGTGAGCACTCCCAGCTCTGCCAGCCTGGCTCCAGAGCAGAAGTGCTCAAGTCCACATCATTRAGGCCTCTTGAGCTKCTCAACCACCAACACCCCCAGTTCTCCTCCTCCTTGGGGCTGCTCTTGGATCCATTCTCTGCTTGGCCTCTATCTGCTCTTGGAATTGCCCCAATCCATGCGCAGGGCCATGCACTTGGCCTTGCTGAACTCCACAAGGCTCACAGGGGCCCCACCTCACAAGTCTGTCACAGAGAGTCCTTCCAGAATTCTCTTTCCAAAGCCATGTTTCTCCACACTTTTCTCTATTAAGCACATCCCTTCTTCAAAACTCCTCACACATTCAGCAAGTCTCCACTTTTAAAAATTCCTCTTTCTTCCTTTCCTTGCTAGACCCTTCCTATCTTCCATACGAATTTTCTGAGCTTCCATAATACTCTCCTAACATTTTTTCTTCCAAAATCCCTTTATAATCATTTAATCACATAAAATCACAACTCTTCCACTGTGYCTCCTCCACAGCTCTCCTTTTGTGCATTCCTCCTTTCTCTCATCCCAGCCAGGCCTCCTAAGCTTTAGAGAAACTCAACTGGATGTGGCAGGACCCCAGCAAGAAGGAAATGCATCCCTTAAACACCAGACCAACCCACACTGGTTTGTGCAGGAAGATGACACAGTAGCCCCTTTTTGACTAAATAGTACATAAATACAACAATTTTACCTCTCCACAGCTCTGTTATGATAGAAACCAGAGTATCACATTCAGTTTTGTTACTGCCCATTTTGTAAAGGATGTTCCAATCAGTAAGTACATGTCACAGAGATTCAAGGGCTACAGGAAATGCCTGTGAGATGTTTTGGGTTTTTTTTCAGCTCAGGCTATTTGTCCTACTTGATCACAACCTCTAAAAAAACCTTTCCTATGTAAAAAAATGTGACTATTGAAGTGTTATTTAATCTGGTAAGGAAGTTCACAAAATTAACCATGACAAGAAACTGAGAAATACAAATGAGAAACAAGATGTTTTTATACTGTTTTCAAATAGCTGAGGAAATCAACTCCTGAATTTATCAAAAAGTGGTGGGATCTCAAACCTTTCATACCTCCAAGAAGAGGTGGCATGAATTTTCTCTGACAAACAAGTAATGAGCACAAAACACAACAACCACACAAAACTTGAAGATTTCAGTGTACAGTGAAATGAGTTAYAGAAGCCAAAGGTCTTGGACTTTTTTTGTCTGGTCCTATAACCCAAGCTACATTCATTTCAGGTTTCATACGTCAAATACTGAGCAAAAGAGGCCAAGGAAAATGGTTCAAATGAATTCCACGAAAGCTCTCGGGGTTGTGTAGCCTTTGGCAGTAASCCCCTGTCCTCTAGATTTCCATCTGGTAGTTGTCCATTTCTATTCATTTTTGACAGAAGCTAGAAAAATAAACAATTGGTTTCTGAAGCTCAAACACCAGGAYCAGGTCTGAAATGTTCATCAGAAAGTTCCTGGAACCTTCCAGTGGGAGGTGTCCCTGCCCACGGCAGCAGGGCTGGAACTGGATGATCTTTAAGGTCCCTTCCAACCCAAAACATTCTGTGATTCTGTGATAAGTCTGGTTGTTCAGCCACACAAAATTATTTAACTCGTGCTCCACTTGCTGAGCTGATTTTTTGGCCGACCATTTCTGCTTTTGAGAAATAAACCTTTTCCCTCCAGGAATCTTAGCACTTCAAAGCCACCTCCAGCTCRTATTTTCCCCATGTAAGCATTTCAAAAGTCTTCAGAACTTGAAGGTCTGAACTCTGTGGCTCTCACTCTTATACTGCACTTCTACACAAGTACTTTAGGAGGGGCATTTTTGAGGGCAACCATTGATGTATTTTTAAAAATATGGATGTTTGCAGAACTTACCTCTTTCTCAGTATCCCTGGATATACAGGTCCACTGGTTTTCCTTCACACTGTATGCCCAGAAGTCAGCCAGATCCTGAGTTCCATCCCAGCCACCAAACAAATAAACAGTTTCTATTTCAAAAAAAATATATATTTTAAAAAGAGAATGTGTTTAAACAGGCTAATGCCTACAAAACATCTGTGACAGAGACAAATTATCAGAAGATAAATTTAAACTCTTTTTTTTTTCTTAAAACACCACTGCTCTTTGAATGGAACTAGTCATCAACACAAAAATGTGGTTTGGTTTAGTAATGGAAGATTTTAGGATTGATAGACAGCCAATTCTCAGAGTCATTTTGTATTTCCACATTTACATAAGAGGCAATCAAACCCACAGCCTTCTGATTAAAATTCCAGACAGACAAATGAACAATATTTAACATTTTGGATCCTGTGCATGTAGTCTATCAATGACATCTCATCTTGTGCCCTGCCTGGTGCAGGATTTATACATCAACAAGATTTTGGAGATAGGAGCAGCAAAGTTTTTCTGTTTAGTCCATCCCTTAGAGAGAAAAATCAAGTACAAAATCCTCTTCAAGGGAAATGTCTTGCATAAAGTAACCTACCTGATGCCACAAAAGCCAGTGAGTACAAGAGTCACAAATTTAAGTCAGTGTTTCAGGGCTTCCACCTCAAACCCACAACTGCTCTGTGTACAGCAAGTTCTAAGGCTTCCCAGACTCACTGACAAAGCCAGATGAAGCCTTTGARAACGGGAAGCATTTAAGAAAGGAGTTTCTGTTCTGCCATGGAGAGATAACCAAACTGCTCCCATTATAGAAACAGCACTATCTGGTCTCAAATTCTAAAAATACTTCATTTTTAGACTGCATTAAAACAGAACACAAAACCAGGYCCAAGAAGAACAAGCTCCTCAAGACCTGCAGAGCTTTGAAAAACTCCTTTAAAATCCACAAACCACTTCTATTATGGAGGTAATGGCCAATTTTTAATCCAACACCAATTAAAGCACGGAGTTAGAGCATGATTATAAAATAGGACTAGTCCCTGACCCTTACCTACCATCAGGATAGTGGTCATCACCATGGAAAGGTTACCCTGGTTCATTAACTTTAATTACCCTTCCTCCTGGACTCAGGGCTCCCAGTGTTCCCTGCAAAGAGCAGGTCCCTTTGTGCGCATAAATTCTCACAGCTCACAAAACCCACATTACCACAACAGCTTCATTGATAGCCGAGAAAAATAAAAGATTTGGCACCAGCTAAAAATCCTACTGGGGCCTTGCCAAAATGTCAGGCCTGCCTGGAAAGGCTTTGTTGGCTCACATGAAATTTAATAGCAAACCTGAATGACTCCGATGAAAACTCAGATTTTGGAAGTTACCTAACCCAAACTGACAGAATTAAACGTGAGCACTGAGAGAGGAGCATGAGCACCCAGCTGGTGCTGAGCATCCCCAGAGCAACACCCTGAACACAACTGGACATGAACTCTGTGCCAGACCCATTTTACATCATGAATTAAAACTGCAGCTCACATGAAAGAAAGGCTCCATCACTATCTAGACCCAAWGAAAATAATTTTTTGTTTATTGCCTTATTGCAGAAGTATATGTATATTTTAGAGGAAGGTTCCATGTTTTAAAAGGAATATTTCTTAATGCATAAATGCATCTGTTGCTGGTAATGTCAAGTAAATAATTTTTTATAGTTCTCCCAAAATTTGTAATTGTTTCCCCATGGTATAAAGCAAAAAAATAGYTGTTWGGTGGTTTGTGRGATTGTTCTTGTTTAGTTGGGGTTGGGTTTGATTGTTTTGGTTTGGTYGGGTTTGAGTTTTTTGGGGATTTTAAAGTTTTTTTTAAAGTCAAGCTTCACTTATTTCCCAACCAGTATCACTGCTTGTATTCTAGCTGTTAATTCAGATTTTATGGGAGGGGTTATTTTCACCCTGCATGCAGAGACCCAACCRGGACAGATATGAAAGACCAATATTTAAAGAAGAGGACAGAGGCCACAAACTCCAGGCAGCAGCAGTGGGGCAGCCCAGCAGTCTCACACCAATATAACTCCAGTAGCACTGGGGAACTCAAGGAGGAAAGGATCCTCCCTCTGCATCCAAGCAATATGGAACACAGCAAATTGATGCTGCTTTATTAAAGCAAGTCTCTATTCAGCTTTAGGAGCAGAGCAGGAGAATTTTCAAACCTAGCTGCAAGGCAACAAGAAAAAAAACATGAAAGCAATTATATTTACCCAAAGCTTTTACCAGCTACGTTTACGAAGTCAAATTTCTCCTCCAGCATCCTCAGCTTATTTCCTCTACATTTTTTTCTGAATACAAATTCAACACTTTGAATTAAATATGTTCTGTGAGTATTTCTAAACTGCTTGCTCAGTCAAAAATTTTTCTGTAATGTCTGAGTTCTTTTCTTCCCTTACTCTCCAGATGATTAAAAGGTGCCAGAGAAGTCCTCAAATTAGAGGACATACATTCCCAACAATCCACATATTTCCTGTCAATCTCTCCTTAATTTCTATTTCTCMGAAAATTAGCAAAGCAGCCTTCTCCAACCCATGAAATATCAAAATTCCTGGGGTGGTTTCAGTCCRGGTTCAGACACACTCTCAGGGACAGTTCTCTACCTCCTGTTATCTCCATTTTCTCTATGYGGTGAAATACTTTGGTGGGATTCTGGCACAGGAGGTCTTCCTCAGTGAGCACATTCCAGTCCTGGTGGCATATTTAACTAYATTCCTTGGTCAAATAGTATTTCCACGTCTCTGCTAGAACAGTTCTCCATGGAATATAAAAGAATTGTGSATCTACAGTACTTCTGCAAGGTCCATCAGTCATCCCCCAAATCCCTCACAGRAGGGCTAACTTCAGCAGAGACCACGTTGCCCAGAGAATTATTCAGTTATACTTTGTCCAAGGASGGACATTTCAGACTGGATCCCTGCTGCAATGATTAATTAACCTCATAACAATTTTTCCCCCTAATATCCAACAGGATATTCCCTTCCTGTCCTTTATCCTATCCCTCTGCTCCCCCCAGAATGAGCCTGTCTATCTCCATGCTCTCACCAGTAGCTGAAGACAGCTCTTGGATCCTCCCATGAACCTTTTTTCTACCAGATGAACAAGACTGGCTCCCTGAGCATCKCCTCACACATCACACACCCCAGCCCTGACCACCTTGGTCAGTTCAGTTTGACACAATCCTTAYTGTCCCAGAGAGCTCAAACCAGGCACAGCACTCCAGATGTGTCCCCAAGCACCCAGAACAAGAACATCACCCTCCCCGGTGCCTGCTGGCCATGCTTATGCTGGTACAACCCAGCAGGAGAGGCCACAAGGACATGTTGCACACTCAGCTTCCAGTGCCTTGCAAATCCTTCCATGCAGTCAGTCCCCAGCTTGTCCTCCTGCACAGCTGTCACATCCCAGGGGCAGGATCAGAACCTCACAATTCTCTGCTCCAGCCCCCCTGGACTCATGGCCCTGCTCCCCATTTCATCAGCCACTGCCCTCCCAGTCAGCTGCCAGCACAGACTTGCTGGACTATACTGGAGCATCACTGTCTCTACAACTATGAAAGATTCCTCTCAGAAATAACAAACCAACCAAGGTGTAAGAACTCTCAAAAGCCTTCTACAAAAGGATGTCACTTCTCCAAGCAGCACCCACACCTTTAGTTACGTGCCAGCAGTGCTGCCCACTTTGTGAGRAGCATTTAAGACCACAAATACAAAACCAGCCTTGAATCTTCTTGCAGTATCACACTCCTTGGGTTCTGAGCCACAGTTCAGCTGGATACAAGTTGGCTGAATACAAGGGGTTTTTTTAAGGATAGGCATACAGACTCAAATGTGAAAGCCCCATGAAGTTGAGTAACCTCCAGGATTCAGCAGCTGTTTGTGTTTCAGAGCTTAGAAGCCATCTGTGTTTTGTTTCTGAGATCCCTTCATCCTGTACACAAGTCTTGTCTTTAAATATCTTATGGATAGCAGTGTTTTCCTCAGGCAAAACAGCATCCTTCATGTCTGCTGCTCTCTCTTCATCTTTTTTATCTTTCCATGCTGCTTTTGAACRAGGCTTGTCATTTCTGCTGTGCTGCCCACGTATACAATGGGCACGCTGGGCCCAGTGCTCTGAATCTCCCTGTGTTCCCAACCTACAGATTTGTCCTCGTTTATCTAATGGAAGGAAGCAAACAGAATTCCTTCGGACGAAAGGAAAAGCAAAAATGATCTACAACCAAAATTACACAGCAGTTGCACCTCAGTGAGAGAACAGASGTACCACATCAATAAAGACCATTTCACTAATGTTTTCCCTCAAAAAATTGTTTCACTTGCCRAAGAGAAGAGAAATGGAGATAGAAGAAAAATCATCCTGGTTGCTTTGCTGTTATTTCTAAAGCATGCTCATGGGAAAACTTCAACATTTAAGARAGCCTGATATACACCAAATATCTTTTTTTTTAATAGAATGATTTCTACATGGTCCCTATTTCTATTATTACTAAAACAATTACATGGCTTTATGGACTGCACTGTCATTCACTGTGTCTGCCCTGTAAGAGCAAAAGAGATCAATTCCACCTTGCCTATGGAATTATAAACCAAAACACAACACACATACTGTTCCTAAGTACCAACATTACTCCTTAAAACTTGCTTTTGGCAATTCACTTACCCATTCCCTCTTCCAGAATAAGCACTGGAATTTTGAAACATGTGGCATATCTGACCCATAAGGAGGCCAGGGAGGGCAGACACAAAGAGCTGTTAATAAGGGACCAGTGCCAGATGCTGACACCCTCATCCAAACCTGCATTAGGGTTCAATTCCCTGGGAACACAGTTCTGCACACGAGCATGAGTGTTACTGCCCCAGTATTTCCCCAGGGCCTACACAAACAGCTTCTCATGCCTGACACGCAGCACACAACACTGTGTTCTTGTGTACTTTTGGGGTTGTTTGGGGGACAATTTTGTTTTGATCTATGTACCTGGGTTGCAACTACTCAAATACTTCCCCTTCCTTGTAGAAAAGCAGAGASAACTCTCCAGTCTCCCACATGGAGAGCTGCATGAGAAATGCACCTTGCAGGGAAAAGCAGGAATAACAGGAGCTTTCTGTTTTCATTTGCAGCCTAAAGCTTTAAAGTRTCTAACAGTGGTTTCAGCTGTAACTGTGAATTTTTCTTCGTTTCTGTTTCTGCACATGTATACCAAATCCAACTTCCTAATTCTCCCAACCAGAGTCATTCCTGTCTCAGCATTAATGTGATTAAAATGATGGAGGATATAGTGGGAATCACTAACTTCCCATTTTTAATTTCTCTTTTTTTAATATAGGAAGACATCAGGCTGCATTCTCAGTTCTGCATCCCACAATGCCTAGAGTTCCATTTCAAACTGCTTTAAGAGATTTCCAAAGCATCAGGAACACTGTGCTTACTCAGTCAGCTGTGGCAGGTATTAAAGAACAGGAGTACCAGATGGAAATGAGCYCCAGCACAAGTTACTGGCTGCCAGCAGAGACGTTAAATTCTCTTTCAGTTACTTTCAGACCATTCTAAGTGAAAGATAAACCATGCTAAGAGGCAGTTTAGACCAAGCTAATCCATGTTCACCTGAAACTGATAAACAAAGTCTCAGTGACTCCATGCACTGGCAGCAACTTAAGATCTAGTTCAGCTACTCAGCAACCCATATCCTCTACCTTTACACCAGCACCCGCATCCAGCAGGCTCAGTACTATTAAATTAGAATTATTTYTCTAGTCAGTGATAAGTGGTTAAAATCTCTTTGAGGTTAATCAAAATATTGAACCATGTATAGTTCATTTATAGCTAGAGCAGGTCTAGACATCAGAAATGAAAATTTGCTTCCAATACTTAATTCTACATTATAGGAAACTTCAGAATCTCCTYGCAAGTATGATTTTGCTGTTTCACTTCACTTCCAAAAGATTCCAGTTGAAGAAAATACTGATTTTTGAGAAGGACCTAACTCCTCTAACAAAAAGTGCAAAGTGAGATGCTTYTTCTTCAGTTGCCAAAGTCTTCTGAAAAAAACCCACTCAGCAAGTGTGTGAGTAAGGAGGGAGGATGTCTTTGAAGGGAAGAGTACACCACTGCTCCCTTTTCCATTAGCACTGGATCTGTCCAAGGTTAGCCAGGRAGCTTTCCAGCTCCAGTCTGTAAAACACATCCTGACATAACTGGCTACACTCCCACCAGCTCATTAAACTCCACCTATATTCAAAAGGAAAACTCCAGCAATCAGCAATGGGAAACAGCCCCAAGAACTTCCCCTGGCCCGTCACGAGCTAAATTAAATGGCAAAACTGATCATCTCAAAAACATTTCAGCTTTTACAAGCCTCAGYGGACCTGGATGCTAAACTGAGAGCAACTTCCCAAACAGCCCACAGGGAAACCTTGGGAAGGTATCCCACCACCTGTAAACAGAGCTACAGCAAGAAAGGACCACCACGGGGCGGGGGAGATCCAGGACTCCACCTATGTGGGTACTGTCCAGCCACTTTTATGCAAATAAAATAACGAAAATATTTTTTAAAAATTGTATATGTTTGATATTTTATATTATATTATAATGTATAACATATATATACATTTATAATATAATGTATATAACGCATTATACATATATTTCCAAAAATAATATAAATATTATATATGAAATATACACATGTATCCAAAGTACATACAATACATACAAAATGTATCAAGAAATATTAAAAAATATATGGATGAGTTTCAGTGCCTTGTTAAAGCAGAGTGAAACTGAAGTCAAAGGCAGAGCTGACAACCTTACTGGGACTTTAGAGAAGAGCAATGGAAAGAAGGCTCACACTACCATGGGTATTTTATTTTCAGGAGGTGTGCAGGACTATCATTTCCAAGTTGACAAGGATCATGTTTCTTCCACGCTCTTGTGAAACACTCACTGCTAATTCCCGAGGCCACTAGGGAGCGTCCCCAGCCTCTGCATAGACAAACACCAGCAAATCCTCCAGCAGTGTTTTGTTCTAATCAATCTCAAACCTCTCCCACCAAATGAAAGAAGTTTACTCTCCTACACCAAATAACTTGAGTGCTTCCTCCAGTGCAGTMACTACTCAGAGCAAAAGCCAGAGGCTGCAGCTACTGCTGGATTTTTGCTTGTTCACCATGACTTAGCAAATTACTCTGGAAGGTCCTGTCCTGTCACATGCTCTGTCCCCGTCCTGTGACCACAACAGATACGGCCATGGGCATTTTTTTGCCAGCTCCTTCAATGCCACCCTATATTCCTGTCCAATACCCACGCCCTGATCTTGTTTCTCCCTTCCCAAGAACAATCCTTTCACTCACACAGCAAAGACTCGGGCAGATGCTTTCCTTATTTTAGTAAGGACTGACGCAGCACAGAAATCTGATTAAGTAACAGACAAAGATATAAAAAATTATGCAGCACAACAATCACTGGAACTGCTCCTGATACACCACCCCACTTTCTTTTCTCTGTATGTTCTCTGAAAAAGAGGCTGAGCCATTCCTTAAACTGCTACAGGAAACGTTTTTGCAAAAGATGTCTAAAGAATTATATTTAACAGGAGTTTCTAGAATTGTATTTAACAGGAGTTGCTTGCACACTGCGGGAATTAGAAGCCCTTCCAACCAAAATACAAGGAATGTTTCAACACATCAGATCTATTGCTTGAGCACAGCCTGTAGAAGATAAGAGAAATTATTTTCCCTAATCTCTCTTCTCTTGTTTGAACTTCTGCTCTAAGATGGTAGGAGGAACAAAAAATTAAAACCAATTGCTCTTGTCTTAGTTAAGACAAGACAATGGCTAAGACATAACACAGAATTATTAGGGAAGAAGGATAAAGGCAGCTRGGATATAGATCCAGAGAGGAAGCAGAACATTTAATTCAACTATTAGAAAGTGCAATTTTTTTTCCTAAAAACCTGAAGCTAACATAGTATCTGAAGAAAAACACRTTTGCATATTAGTCTGGAAAATAACTGATTAAATAATTTAAGAAATGTAACAACTACTCACCTGTCTGCACATCTATCACCATCTGATGGCCACCTCTCATTCCTGGCCGACTGTCTTCYCCATCACCTTCAGAAAAAGAGGGAAGGGGAAATTTTCCATTTAAAGATTTTTAAACCAAAGAAAGGTACAGCCTCAACATGGAAGCAGAGGAACTGAGTAACTCACCCTTACTTAAACACTAGCACATCACTTTTTCCAGGTAATATGTTTTGTGCATTATAAAACTGTACAAAGTTTTATACTGAACTATCTGGTGACTGACAGTACAGAGAGCATAAGTGAACACTGCAACTCTCAGTGCCTTGGAAARGAGCTCCAACATTCCTGACACACTTGGTGCACAAAAAAGAGCTCTGAGTTGTCCTTGCAGCTCTCCAGAAGGGATGACACAGCCACCCTTTGGCTCCCCTTCCATCTCTCCACACCTGAGAGCTGCCTGAGGGCTGAGCTGTGAGAACAGATACTCAAACGGCAGGGAAATKAACCCCTGGGATGGGAGCAGGAGGTGATGAAGACCACAGAAAGCTTTGCACCAGCTATTCTCACATATAAGGGAATTCCAACAGTCCAATTAAAGCAGCTTTCCAATCACCTTATGTATCTTAAGTATTCAGGACAGGTGACACAGATAACCCCTCCCAAGGGGCTTGGGGACAGTGCTCTACACTTGGCAATTGTCACCTTGGATCCTACATTTGCTCTGTAACAGTGATTTTTGTACTTTGCAGTTAAGGATGCTGCTACAATTCTCCTCTCAAGGCAGACAGGAATGGAAAAGATTGTGCAGTTTGGATTTACTGTGTAACAGATCAGGACTTCAAAAGATGCACCTCATTTAAAATACTCCCTGTTGAGATAATGTATTTATTTGCCAACTCCTCAGTTTAAATTGAACTTACATCAACTCCATGTGCTAAATCCAGTAACACAGATAGCTGCTCTCATGTTTAACCAATATTCTGGGATTTGTTACTAAACTGATGATCTGTCCTTGAAGTTACAACTAGTATTCCTACAGTGTTCCTTACTCAACCAGAGAGCAGGCTGAATTTCACTGAATTTGCAGACAAATGCAACKTTCTCAGAGAAGAAACCATTCCCTAGAACTCTCCTAGAGACTTTCTTGCATCATTCTCTAGCTCCATATTCTCAAAGGAATGAGACAGAACTGGCAGTACATGAGTTCTATCTTAAGAAATGTCCTTACCTTTGGTGCTTTTGGGGATAATCTGCCCCCAGCGAGGTTTGTACTCTTGCTGACTGATATACTGATTGAACAAGCCATCTGCAAAACAAAAATTTTGCTGGATAAAACATTTATCCTTCCATTTTAGCAAAACCACTATTAATGTGGGTAACTTCAGCCTAACTCAATCCAGTATGCCACTCCAAAGCCTCCATTTTTAGTGAGTTCTCTATTATGTGTCAGTTAGTTTGTTAAACTTTTGTTAGTTTGTTAAACTTTTGTTAGTTTGTTAATGAACTAAATGTGTGAGCACTAAAATAAAAAGAATACTTGCTACTAGATCAATCAGGAATTATCCAGTTTGCCTGCCAGGTCGTGCCAAGTGTCTATAAATCTCCAGTGTGGTGTATTTAATTAAGAATAGAATCCCTCCCCCTTATTTAAGCAAAAGGAAAGTTGYCAGTGCATATAAAATTCAACCATTTTAGTGCATGTTAAGTTAAAACTAGGTCAGACAGCATCTCTGGAGCTTCATCTGAGAAGGGAAGCAGAGCAGATTGTTTAAATGCTGTGATATGGGACAACCAAGTGCTGGATGAAAAACAAAACAAGAGTTTACATTCTCTTCAGAGAGTTAAGCAAGAAGAGCAACAGAGGAGGCGTTAGATCCTGGGACAGATGTGCCAAGTGCAGCATTTCTGTGAGCAGCACCAGCCCCAGCATCTATCCACGCTCCCCTTGTGCCCTCCACCTCTTCAGCATCTAGATGCCACTTCCTAATCCTGTTCAGATGGTAGCAGTCCATCACACAAACACCAATTCTCTGTAAAGGAGACTTGTAACGCCCACACGACTCCCTGGGACTGCTCTCCAGTCTGAGAAGAGCCTGGCACGTTGGGAACTTGGTGCTTTTGTTCTTCAAATGTCTCCTCTGAAACATCCACCTTRTCTTCTGTAGCATAACAAACTATGAGAGCACCTGAGCAGTTTGCCTGGCTACATCCCACCCATCAYCCACCATCTCAACACACAAGCTCTTCCTGACAAATGTTTCTGCTCTATTAACACACTACCTGGAAGAAAAACAATAGGAATTTAATAATGATGAACGCCTCTGCTTATTTATACAAAAGCCCTTTGTAGGTATATAGGCAAGAAARAATGATCCTTACTGAACAAATCCCTATTTATTTACAAAAAGGTAAAAAATGTTTGTTAAGCACGACACAAGGCTCAGAGAAAATTTTCAAGTGTTTCCTGGCATCCTGTACTTTGTCGTGACTGAAATCCAGGTTTTAATTAAAACCCAAGCCAGCAAGTATTTCCTGGGAGAAGATGAAAGCTCTATTTAGAGACCATCTAACAGGAAAACAAGGGCACTCAAGAGCTCCTGAAAAGTGATGAGTTTGGTCTGAAAATATAAAACTTCCATAAACTCAGCTGTGCAAGTTTTTCCAAATAAATATTCTGAAAACAGGGCAGATTTTACTTTCACCTCAGCAGCAAAACCAACAGCTCTCCCCCCCACATTAGGTAATCGAGGAAAGCCAGAAGTTTGCTCAACGTATGTAGAAGGAAAAGTGGTTTATTTTGGGTTTAATAGCAGGGTTCTTAACTCCCACTTCTTCAGCATTTATGAAGCTGGGACAACACACTAGAGGCTTGAAGCTTGAGATCTCATAAATTGTGATTCAGAAAAGCCAGGCCTAATAGAACAAACCCATGTGCTGTAAGAAATCCCACAGTGACTCAGCCACAAACCCAGACAGAAATGCAGCTTTTTGGTTATCATTACAGCCTTGGGTCTGCAAGACAGAAACCAAAACCGTATTTATCCCTATGGCAGCCAATAGATAATTGGACATAAATAGCTCAAAAGGATGAATTACACCACATAGGATCTGAAAGGGTGATTTAACCTCTCTCCCATGCTCTACACCCACAGGCTGCACTTGTCAAGATATGACACTTCTCCCCCACTGTGCCTTCGGCCTCTTTTAATAATGCTTCTCATCTTCCATGGGACATTGGTTTGGAAATACTCCAGCTTGCTTCCCAGAAACGTTTCCTTCTGCTGGAAGCAGTTCCACATTCACTCTTCTTGCATTGCAAACCAGCAGCAGCTTGTTTTGGAAGCTGAATCACCACCTGTCTGACACCACCAGGGAAAAAAAAGGAGGATTTCTAGGTGGATCCTGTACCCGACGCCAGACCTACGCCAGCGCACTCCTTATGTTCCTTGTCAGGAGAGCACTGCTGACCAAAAGGTCTCCAAAGCTCCTGTGAGGCACTGAGGCTCACAGCTAGGCCTGCTCAGGTCTGTCAGCTGTTCCCAATGAAACAGGAGTTTAAAATAAATTTCAAGACTCTTGTMAAAAAAAAAAAAAGAAAAAAGCGCTGAGTGGAAGTTTTTAAATGAAGTGTTTTCTGTCGCTCCAGAGGCCTCTCACTTCAATGTCCATGTTTACTAAAATTACAGCCAAAAAAACAACTTTGTACTATTTTCAAGCCCTTTGCAGTAAGCCATGACGCATTTTGGATGTAACAACACGAAGTTCACCGTGATTAAAGCTTGGTAAATTCTGCCTCTCTGATAATCCAAGTCTTTATTTTGCCAGTCAATTGCAGGTTACCCAGAAAGGATTACGACAAACGTTGCGGACAAAAATATTTAACTTGCTGAAGCCAATCAGGAGCAAGTTGTATAAAGTTTGGGGGGTTTTAGACAACACACATCTCCAGGTAGGGTTGCTGAAATCTGTTCATTTTAGTGCCAATGGATCAAAAACTTTCAGAATGACATTTAGCCCATAATTTTTGGGAGCTAGGGTTTGAGGTTTTAAGATTTTTCAGAAACCAAAGAAAAGTAGCCAAAATACCTAAACACTTTGAGGCTTTTTGAGTCACAAACTACCTTCTAAAGAAAACCTGAAGRAGGGAAAGGTTCTACCAGATAAAAATCCAGACATTCCTTGACAATTTCCTCAAGACTTGGAAGAAACAAGGAAACACAGGTTTTTTTCCAGCCTCAGAGCCATAATATTTTCTGGCACTTTGTTCTTCATAAAAATGAAACAAGGTTTGCTATCAAATCCATGTAAGTTATCCTTCTACACAAACCCCTACCATTTACTTCCCAGAGGCTTTGGATCCCCAGCCAGCCTCTCTCCTCCATATATCCCAGTATACAGAACAGCTTCCTCAGAATTAAATCCAAACAGTATTAAAGGGTAAAATTCAGGTATATGTGTCTGTCTAGAGTTTCCAGGGGAATACAATTGTTCCTGTGAATCATGAGTTCTGGGAGACACTGGAGCCTGCAGGCTGCACATCACAACTTCTTGTTTGTCACACAGAACTGACTTGTCACCAGACAAACACATGTCACATACTGACACGAGCGGTGCCAGAAGAAACACCTCAGTCCTGGAATACTAATGGGAAACAAGCAGTTCTTCCACCATTCCAAGCAGCTTTCCATGTCTACAAGAGCTGTGAGCAGTTCAACCAAGCAATTTGCACTCCACACACTCTCTGTAGGAATATTAAGCAGATTTTTTTCCCTTCAATAATATAGGCCCGAAAGCTATAGGAATGGATCCAAATGTGAAGCATTTGAACTGAGTCTGTGAACCAGCTGAGATTTAGGGAACCTTTTCTTTTTGAGACGAAGTCAGGCAGCTGCCAGAGTTTCCATTTGCCCATTTTCTAAGTGTAACGCACAAGTCAAAAGAATCAGTGGAAAAAGTGTGGCTGCCTGCCACCGAGCTCTCAAAAGAAATCATCTGGTGATGTGAGGTGGAAGACAGCGTTCATCATTAGCAATGCAAAAGAACAAGAGTTAGCTCTGCCAGCACTAATTCTTGACCACCTACTCTTTTTCTACATGACTAAGCCTATGGAAATAGCCCGCGAGAGATGCAGAGCGTTGCACTTTGTCAATACCCACCACTGCAAATATCAGCCTCTCCAGAAGACATTTTAGGCTGAACTGAGTGTGCAGTATCTCTGTCAACCTCGCTGCACTTCTGTTTGTGCCTTTAAGGCAATGAACTCCCAGATCAGCAAGCGGTCAGGAGTTCACATATTCATGCCCAGTGTGCAACAGAACAGTTGCTCTTTGAACGATTTCAGGGATAATTTAAGGATCTGTATGTCTCAATTAACTCTACACTTCAGCTACAGTACACAGACACAGGACTAAAGTTAATCCKCTTTTATTTGGAAAAACAACGCATCAGACAGGAGTTCAGTGGTAAGAACACCCACACCTTAGAGACTAAGCAGCAAGCTACCGAGACTTCACAACAGAGCTGCTAGGAAAGTAAAAGGATAAAAAAATCATCACAGAATGGCCTGGGTTGGAAGGGACCTGAAAAATTATCTAGTTCTAACCCCCATGCCATGGAGACAGGGACACCTTTCAGCAGACCAGGCTGCTCAGAAAATGCTGGGGAACTTGACAAACGCAGAACAGAGTAAGGACAGGTAACTCTGGAAGATCACAGGGAGCAGGAATACTGCAGGAGAACATGCTGAAGGCTAAAAACTGCCATTCCCATCCTACCAAGAAGAATCCAGCTGTTAAGCACCATTAATATTCAGCACCCTGACTGCCACAACTTCAGACAAATTGTTCCCGCTGCAGTTTTGGGGGGTTTTGTGGCTACCAGAAGAGGTTGTCCTGTCCTCTCCCCCACCCCAGCCTGATCAGCTCCCTGTCTGGATTGGCCATGTGGCAGCACGAGCACCAGTGCCAGGGACACAGTGTCCTGAGCAAGGGCAGGATTGACCCAGTTAGTGAAAACCCGCAGTGGTGTCAGCTTAAAGCAAATATGGGATGCAGCCTCGGTGTCTCGGGATAGATAGCACTTCTCTCCAAAGCGTGCTGGGAGGCGATAGAGCTTTAAATGGGTACATTTAAAGCTGAAGACAGCATAAAGAATGGCAGGAGGATGGGGGAAGGAAGGTTAATGTATTCCAAGACAAGCAAAATCATTAAGGATGACCAACAGAGCGATGGGAGATGCGCACACTGACATTTAACTTCAGCTAGCCAGGTGCTGGATTAAAATGAAGCAAAATAAACATCCCCATGCATGTTTTTCTGTCCCTTAGAAGCAGTGACAAAACCTAATGATGCTCCTGAAGACTCTCCTGCTAAATTATCCACGTCTGTTACTATCAAGACTTGCTGGAACTAAAAAAAGGCTGATAAAACAATCTGCAGCATATTCCTTCAGCTCACCTAAGCGATGCCGAGCTCTTCAGCCTCCAAAAAGGGACATGATTACAAAAACCAGGGAAGGAGGATTATCCACATCAAATCTGACAAGAAACAAGTGTCTGTCAGGCAGAACAATACAAGACCTACAGTTTCCTACCAGGCCAGTCCTTTGCCAGTATTTCCACACCTGGAGAAGCAGAGCACTGCTGACAGCAGCTTCACTCTCAGCCAACATTAAGTAGTAAAAGAAATTAAAATATAAGAGCTCAAAAAATGAGGCTACAAACATTCATCGCATTAGTGACTGAGAAAAAAATTCCACTTTTGAGACTACTTTTTCAGCACATTCTAAGACTTTGAGAGAAATTCCATTCAAGAAATCATTTCCACTCCAGCCTGCAATGAAGTGGAAAGAGGACAGCCTCCAGGCACTGAGATTAAGCCATGGCCAAGGCAGCAGAGCGAGGCAATGATAAAATCATCACCATCAGCACACAGCACTCCTCTGACTGCTGCTGCATCATGGTGGGCTCATCAGCTCCCTCCAGGCACTCATGTCTTTGAGACACACACAGAAMCAGCTCCCTACTGCTTTTCCAGCCTGCAATCCTCCCTTGCCCTTATGATTCAGGAGGAAGCTGCCAGTTGCAAAATGCCCCTGCATTGCAGGAAGCTGTTCACACTCCCAGCYCAGCCAACACTCCGCTGTCTCGGGAGGGTGAGGATGAACAAGGCAATTCTCAGTCTCAACACCTGCAGCTGCTCGTGGAGCTCAGCACAGGGGATGTCTGTCCACTGCTCTGTCTGAAGAGAAACCTTGAGCCAAACCCATAGAAAACTACTTACTGCAGTTTTGGAAGACCTGTTGCAATAAGCTCCTTAAAACTGTGCTCAGTTGAACAGCTTAGTCACAAAAAGATGGTGGGTTTTCATGGAAGACAACACTTGATTTCCAAGCTATCATTTCTATCACATTCTGAGAAGCACTTCCAGCTTCAGTGGTACAAACCACACTGATGGGAGTCAAGCAGGTACACTGGCATCTTTCCAAAGGTATTACAAAATGACTGATTAGCCTAGAATTAAAGAATAACATCTCTGGTACCAGCTATCCATGAAATTGGTTCACTAAGTCCCTAACTCCACTGGCATCAGACACAAAGCTTTCCTCTTACACCAGTACAAGCCTCCCATGATGAGTGACTGCACAAAATCAAAAAGCTCTATACCCACAGCCAAGAGCACCTCTGTTTTATCAGACTGCAATCCAAAACTGCTGCACAGGTCTGGAGAGTCACTTCACTGCAACAGCCCCACTCTTCCTATATCCCATTTGATTGGGAGAGAGTACATCTCCCTCCTTTTAGGAGGTGAGAGCTGTTTATACACCATGCTTTTAAGTAGAAAGCTTTCAAGTAAAAGATTAATAGCAGTTCCAATCAMACTGACTGGCCTGCCAAGGTTCCACTCTGCAAAGGAAAACAAGCTCTGCCTCYAGTCACTGACTTCCACAGAATTGTCCAAGGATTATCTTCCTCATAAGCAAAGAGAGCATCCTCATCCAGACAGAGCTGAAAACTTCTGCCTGAACATCAACTCAGTGGTGAGCTCCAACCAGAAACCATGATCCAGATCACTACTGAGAACTCCAGTCTTTTGCTTCCCTGCTCATCATTCCAGCGACTGTCCTGACAGTTTAAGCCCACCTTCAGCTTGCCAACACTTACATGAAGAACTTGTCTTTACCCACTCAAGTGCACCGCCTTGTCAWCTCTGGGGGAAAGTGACTCCAAAAGTAGCAGCAATAAGAGATTTCATGAATTTTTATCCCTCATCACACACACACTCACAAGTCCAAAAGCTGACAGCACACCAGAAATGAAACAACACATGGACCTGCCAACTCTACTACTARGCACACTAACATTCAAAAGAAGGTAAAATTTCAATGCACTTTTTTTTCAAACTAATGAATCACTTCCTCTGATTCTCTTACCATTCACAGCTTTTTCTATCAGTTCTTCACAAGCATCGAAGTCTCCCTTCAACACCAGTTTGTCGTGCAGGTCTGTCAACATGGGGTGCTCCAGAGCAATCTTGGTTTTCTTCTGCAGCGACTCGAAAGCCTCGGTGTAGTTGTGCTGCCGAAAATGCTTTAGGCAAAGGCGAATGGCTTCCTGTTCACGGTACTACTGGAACACAAGAAAACCTCTGAGACATGGAGATTTTTCCTCTGACCAGCACTGCTGGCAGCTACCTGTGAACCTGCCCACAGACAGGATCTCTTATCCACGCCRCACAAAGGGCTCGCGAGCTCACGGAGGAAGGCTGTGTGAGAGACATTACAAGCTGTGCAGGCATTTACTTTCCAACAGTATAGAAATTATACAATTTGGTATCATCCAATTTAATAAGCGCACAAGAAAGAGAGTGCCTGGTGTCCCAGATCTCTGGGGTGACCATTATTTCCCCCCCATCTGCTTGGCCCTGCTGTTTAAGGCCTACACGAAGCACAGAGCAGGAAAAAGCCTTCGCTATCAGCGTTACATAATTTGATTGTATGACTCTTACATAACAAAATAATTTAGAAGAGTAAGTAGGTCACAGCTTTTCTAGAAGCAGAAGGAGAAAAAAAAAAGCTGTGAGAATGGGAATACTTGCAATGACCAGCACTCCTGCCACGGAAAGGCAGAAGGCTGACTCCAAATCCTGTGGGTTTGTGAGGGTTTGAGATCACAGCACTAAGGATTTCTGTGCATGCCAAAGTTTTAACTTCTAAATATTCTCCTGCATCTTGAAGCAGAACCTCTGTTTTCACACCACGGATGGAGCCACAGCTGTCCATCTCCCACTCAGCTGTGGGAAGGGGTGAGAAAGGTGAAAGAAAACCCACGCTGGGTCAAACATCCTGGCACAGACACACGAGGGAGTAGTAAACTCTGAGTAAGAGCTACAATTTTCAAAGCTGCTAACAAGACGTATAAGAAATACAGATTTTTAGGTTGATAAGTAGCAAAAACACTTATTTTAACTAGACTTTTCAATCCTAAATTCTAAGGCATTAAAAAAAAAATCTCCATTTCCATCTTTAACACACAACTACTGTGGTAAACAGCAAATGTAACTTTAAGCATCTATAAGACTGATCAAATTACAGACAAAAGATTTTACTCCTAAACGGACACTACTGCTAAAAGTGAAGTTTATAGTATTTAAATGAACAGAATCTTTCTGAAAACCTGGAACTAACACTGACATTCAACAAAATTTAATGCTCTCGAAAGAATGGCTCGATAGCAAGAATCTCATAAACTGAAGCGGCTAAAAAGAAACACGGCCATGTGCTGTATTTTTAGTTCTTAATCCATCAGTATTTCACAGCTGCAAATAGCCAGAATTATGCATTTTTAGAAAACCAGTTCCCAGCCCACATAAAGGCCAAGGACATGTACCGATAAGAATGCAAGGCTGCAGCAAAGAATTATTAAAGCTAAAACAGTTCTACAGCACAACTGGCAAAAAACAACTCCTTTTTTTTCTTTCCAAGAGATGCCTAAGACACTCTCTAAGCAAATCTTCCCTTGCATGAGTCAAGGCCAAAACCAAATTAGATGTTTTTGTTCAAAGGGATAGCAAGCAAAAGGAGAGCTGCACACCAGTAACTACCAGCTTCTGCATTGTTAAATCCTCCAGTTTAGAAATCAGACAAAATCCAGACTTGAGACAGGAMTACCTCCTCCCTTTCACTGAGCCTSTCATGACTGATAGACCTGGCTTAGACAGCCAGGAATGACTTGGATGGAGTCTGGCCACTTGATGCAATATAAAAGTTYATATTCAAGTYTATATTCAAGTGACATCATAGTAGTATTTCAAAAGTTAAATGTAAAAACCTGCTTTAAGTAAAAAATGTGTATAAAAAGTATATAAAAGGCTCCTTTTTAAATGCTGTCATACCGGTTTAAAGAGATGACAACCCAAATAATAGCTTTGATCTGAAGCTGTGAATAATTCCTATGGTTAAAAACGTAACAAGAGCAGGAGACTAGGACATCAACACTGTCAAATACACTCGTAGAATTAAAAATACTTATGTGCTCATTATCAGAAGTGGTACCCAGTGATAAAGTACCCCTTCTCAGGTGCTGAGTAAGTATGTCCACTCCTCAGGAAAAAGGGGCAAGGCTGTCTGGAGGCAGTAGGTTGAGCTGGACAGCAAGGAGAAAGTGCTGAGGAATGTTTCAGTCCTATCCATTATCCCCAGCTCCACTCCCCACAGGAGAGGGAGGTTTTGTTGGCACAAAACAAAAAGGAAGGGCAATGTGGTGTAGAACCTTCCTCTCATCTGATGTCACAGGCAGTGAAGAATTATTACACTTCAAAGACTCTGAGATTCCCACAAACACACGTGAAAATATTCCCACCATCTCAAAGAACTGGAAGAAACAGGTCAACCTTTTTGCCTTTCCCTAAATATGGGACAGCACATCCCTCTCCACAGATCCAGCAACAGAGGCCTCTCTTCTGTGAGAGAGGAGAACATCAGTGGCACAGGCACTCATCACCAACAACTTGGCAGCGGATCCTAGCAGAGCTCACACCACCATGACTCAGTCTCTGCACTGCTGCTTTGGGGCTCCAAGCTCTAGGAGAACAATGCTGGCAGCCCTTGAAGAAGCTGTCCCTACACACAAGGCTGACCAGGAAAAGCGCCCATTCCATGGGAGAAGATGGAACAAAACAGATGCAGACATTGTCACTGCATGACTCCTGACCAAAAAGAAAATAAAAATCAGAGCTTCCTGCTTTCAGCAACTGGTCCAAACTGCCAGACACACCACCACGTGCAGAGCCAGCAAAAGGAAACCACCAGCAGCTTCTGTCAAGTGGACTTCCATCATCAGCTGACTCAYGACCACAACACCACTTGGACCATAAAGCAGCTCCAGACAACTTCCAMTGTGCTGGTTATTTAAATCTTCCACAAAGCAGCTCATGATGTTGGTGTAAATGGGCACGAGCCAAACACCACAGCACCCTGAACTAATCACACACAATCTCTATCCCCTTCTAAGTTCTTCCTTCTGGAAGCAGAGATACCCTGCTCCACTACTCAGTCCTGCTCAGCTGGGAAGGATGTCTTCTCTGCAACAYAATATGAGTTTCATTAATTGTTCCAGAGGAACCAAAACACTAAATGTACGAATAAAATGTGGTCTGGTTGTCAGTGTGCACTTCCCTCCCACAGGAGAGGCATCTCTAATACTCAGTCAAATACAAGTTATAAAAATAAAGTTTGGAACCCCTTGAACTTTCTGTCTATCTAATGACAAATGACATAAATCATCTCATCTCACTGTCCAGTGGCAACAGCCCCACTCTGTTGCAGGATATTCAGCAAAAAGACAGTAAGAGGGAAACATCTAAAGTGCAAGACACCAACAAGGATTCTCTTTAAAAAAATGTCATTTTTATACCCTGTAACAAAAGGTGCATCTGTAACCCAAAAGTTTCTGGACTCCACAGACTGGACTAAGAAGAATCAGAAGGCAAGAAGAGGGAGAAACAGAATCTGTTTTTTTTTTTAAATATTCATTTCCCTTCCAATACTAATACTTTACTAATATTGTCCCCTTTGGCTCAGTGTTCCCTTCTTGTGATGTCTACCTGTCAGGTTTTTTGGGTGATGCTGGTGGTTTTGGGGTTTCTTGGGGCTGTTTTGTTGGTTTTTCAAAGAGAACAAACAGATAAAATTCAGAAAGTTTCCTTTAGGGTCAAAGTCAGCCACATGGTTCCAACTATGYATGTTTGCTGCTTTAACAGCTGATGTTCAAGGAATGAAAAGGTCACATCACTGCAGTAAGAGAAGTTTCACATGATTCTGAGACTGGGAATCTTCAAACAAACAGGCATCTAAAATGCAGGCCTACCTTGCTGTACCAGTTGAGGCACGGCTGGACCACATCTGGATCATCAATGCCATTTAGTTCAACATACCAGATACTAAAATTGAAGCTAGGTCCCCACGATAAGAGTGGAACTGGGGAAGAAAGGAAAAGGAGAAAAACTATGCATAAACATCAAACAATCACTTGATTGCAACAGAATGATTTTAAAGTTTACACAAAATTTAGCGTTTCTCACTTAAGTTCTAGCTCATTTAACTTAGCTTAGGAAAATTACCAAATACATCATGTTCAAGTTTGTCATCTAAAGCAACCTGTGCTGAGCAACATTAACACAGCAGATCATTACAAAGCAGAAGCTTGCTTTAAGCAGAAGAGCAAAAACACTATCATTAAAAACAGCTTCAAGAGGCAAYAAGCTTTGACAAGGATGGGAATCACGAGCATACTAGCGACAGTATTTGCTCCTCATAGTACATTTATTTCCCCATTTGTCAGCAACAATTATTTTCCCTAATGGTGAAGACAAGAAGCTTGGGTAGTTTAAATTTTACAAAATTAGTAACATCTGCAAGTTGTGGAGGAGCGAGGGAGGGATAACTGTCAGTTTCTAACTTAAAAACTCTATTTTTTAAAAATCTTTATTTAATCTGTGCAGGTTTTTTGCTGGTACTATTTTATCTGAATATTGGAACAAATGGATCTGAAATACTAAAAGACCCATGAAATACACTACAGCCTCTCACTTACAGCTTCTCTACCACTCTGGGTTAGCATCTGTGGCCTTGCACTGATTTTGTGGTTAATCTGCAGGTTAAGACCTGGTTCTGCTTTTGAAGCAACTACAACCCCCAGAAAACTGGCGTGTGAACTCTGACTCATTAAAACTGCAGCGAAATTGAGTGGTTTCATTTCAAATACTTTTGTTTCCTTTTTATTTGACTCTAACTGATAAACAGGAAAAGACAGTATTGAAGTTGAATAAGCAGTTACCAGCAACAGCAAGGAGTCCACTACCTCCTCCCTTCCACTATTTTTGCCACTAAGAAATTGCCTGTTGAAACAGGCGCCATGAAATACCACTGAGATTAACCTGCTGAACTCACGTTTTTCTGACCTACTTATTGAGGAAATAAAAACCCCAAACTCACCAGAAAGCTGTTCCTGAGCTCTTACAGGTTCTTAAGTATTTATACCTCAAACAAGCTACATCTATGATTGTCTGCAAYGTGTTTGGGCACAAGGCACATGTTCAAACACGTGATTTTCTAAGTTTTAGAGGGTGTATATACAAACCTATTGCTAAAGACACAGTAACTTCTGGGAACAGTCAAGATCCAAAGAGATTTTGTATATGCAACTCTTAACTGATTTTAATATCCCTAAGAAGGTACTTTCTATTTTATACCTCTCAAAACATCTTTTCAAACAGTTTTTTTTTCAACTTGATTATTAAGCACACAGCGTGATGCTTACAGAGCAGTTCCTTGTAGGTGCATGCTCGTGGAGAGAGAAGTGAGGTGGTCAGAAAAACCAAGAGTCACCTGTCTCCCATCCACATTGCACACACTCTGCCCAGGAAACTTCCCTCTTGCTGACTTTCATCCCCTGCACAAGCTGAGTGCTGCCAATAGGGTAACTTAACACCATAAAACACAACTGCTGCTAAATTCAAGTTGGGTCCCGGATATCCTACCCATTACTGCAGCAGTCTGGCAAAATACCACATCTAAAGGTAGCACCTTTGGTCTGTCCTCAGACCTGAACACASAGAGCAGACCAAACTGAGGTTAAATTTGGTATTTGGTCAGCTATAAACATCAAAGTCTATCCAACAGCTCACTGAACTGAAACACTCAACTAAACCACAGACCACCTCAAATAGGCCAAGACCATTCATTTCCTGATGGCAAACCTGAGGCCAACTTCCAAACTGAATTATTACCACCCTCTCTATCCACCTCCATTTCTTTTCAGCAATTCTCCTCAAAACTTCTATGAGCTTCTCTCAGAAAACAAATTAACATTTCACCCTCCCCTCTATGATGCCAGCTACAACCCCTARGGAGTTATTGGGACGTACACAAGAATCTGRGGCAGCTCCCACCACAAAAAAAAAMCAAAGCCATCAACTTGCTGACATTTGTCCTCCCCACAGTTAACTCAGAGCTTCCAACAGTCTTTTTTACAAAAATGAAAAAACAAAACACCAGAAATGGTGATTTTTAACAGCAAGATTTTAAGGGTGCAATCTTTTCTAAGGAAAGCACATTAAGCTGAAGAGGGAAGGGAAGGAAAACACTTCCCCAGAACTGCACAGGCAGAGAAAACTGAACCTGACTCCATAGGAGCAGAAAAAGCTGAAGGTTGAGACTGAAATGTGATTTCTGTTCCAGTTAGGCAAGTTGAAGTGCTCTGCTGGATCATCTCCCCATTTTTGAACTTCTTTCCTGACTCCCAGGAGACACCTCTCACCCTTTCTTCTGCCCTCTCTCTTTTGAGGCCTCCATAGGAGTGCTCAGATCTTCAGAAAAATCTCCTTTCAGAGCACCCACAATCTGACTTATACCTGGAAAGAGGAGGCACTAAGTGCAGCATGGAAGCAMTTTTTTCTGCACACCTTTGAGATGGAAATGTACTACAATCAAAGATGTTGAAGGCCTAAAGGTATRTAATTCCTCCACTTTTTATCAAAAAGCCACCTCACTATGTTTTTTCCTGCAGGTACCACAGCAATCCATCCTAAAAGGTGTAACTGCTCAGAACAGTTCAATTGTCACTCCACAGTGAGAGGAGTTCAGCAGAGGAAAAAAAAATTTTAAAAAATCAATATTCTTCTGAGAAACAGAAGGTATTTGAGTCACTTGAACACTTCTTAATCTATACAAGGATGATTTTAGGGAATACTTCTCAATAATAGCTATGCCTAGACAAGGACTGCAACTCTATAGTAGAGAAGCTAATAGSAAAGGCATTAAACACAGTAATTTTAAATACCTCTCTCAAGCTAATTTCTGTGTCCTTCATCTACAGACAGACATACAAACAGGTACACTTGCAAAATGAAGAAAATATCCATTAAAAAAGTATCCCTCTTTTTTGTTCCATCAAAGCCTAAAAATCTTGAAGCTTAGTCACCAAATCCCATGCTAGTAACAAACTGCAATGAGAATTACACCTGGCATTTTTCAAATTCTTTCATGGCAATCAGTCTTTACACCTTCTGCTTTCAAGGACACAGCACAGAAAAATCTCTGCTTGGAGGAATCATGAGAACAGAGCCAGAAACAAAGCTTACAGACATAAAAAAGATAATTCTTTGATATTTTGTCCAGATAAATACTTTCTTCTCTCTCTCCAGCTTTTTAATGAGGTACTACATGAAATGTAAAAATTACCTGTCAAGTAAGTCAAAAAGCCTGCACAACTGGGCATTTCAGTGCTCAGGAAGTGCAGCTGAAGTAACTAAACCAACAGAAGTGCAAGGCTTTCCTTGACCAAAGGACAGAGGTTATTCTTTCTGCATTTTATRAGCCTGAAAATTCCTCTGCTATGTGAGCAATGGAGGCTGGAGGAGGAACCTCCCCCTCTCCCAGATCTGCCCATGGTTTCTCCTGCCCTGGACCCCCATACAAACCCCACTGCTGTGCTGCTGACAGTGCTGTTGTAGGTCCCTGTGCTGATCTGGGGAATCATAAAGCCCATTCCAGATGCAGGTGCTGTGAACCCCCAAGCCCAAACCTCACTGATAGCGGGATTTCACCCTGTCAGTCCCTGAGAGTCCAAAAGGGCAGATTTTGGCCTTGTTTCCTGGCACTGTTACAAGGAACACAGCACGGTGCTTGAAATTTTGAGTTACTTTGGCTAGCAGCTTGGAAATTTTAACAAACTCAAAACACTTTCAAGCTGTGAATCTGAAAAATAACTGAATTTCGTAACAGTGTTTTGCAGTTGTTTCACAGCAAAAAATGCTCTCACAACTTCATCAACAAAATGACACCAGCCATCAACCAGAGGCTTTCATAGGTTTAGGTGAAAAGATCATTTCCAGGTCTGTCTTAGCATAGGAATTTCTTCATGAAAGACAGCTTCAGGAAATGAAAGGCTATAGATAAAGGAAAACTCATCTCAAACTATAACCAGTGAGGAAGTGGCAGCTCAATGCAAACCTAATATTAATGTAGATAATAATGTTTATTCAWGGAATGGTTTGGGTTGCAAGGCAACTGAAAGAGCACCCAACTTCATCCCCCTGCCGTGGGCAAGGACACCTTTCACTATCCCAGGYTGCTCCAAGTCCTGTCCAGCCTGGTCTGGGACACTTCCAGGGATMCAGGAGCAGTCACAGCTTCTCTGGGCACCCTGTGCCAGGGCCTCACCACCCTCACTATCAGGAATTTCCTGCTAATATCTAATCTAAATCTACCCTCCTTCAGATAAGGCTGTTTCCTCTTGTCCTATCAGTACATGCCCTTGAGAAAAGTGCTACAYGAAGATCCCATCCCAAGAAAACAAGGTACTGATGTAATTTCAGAGGAAAACACTCTGGTAATGAGAATTAATCAGCATTGCACCTTCATAACAAGTTTCAACTCACAGCTACACTTCATTTCATCAGAACACACTTTCCTAGAATACAATTTACACATCCAAAGCAGCAGCCAGAAATCTTTCCATTGAGCCCTTTAGCCCTCCAGGAACTACTTGCTAGTTTTTAGCCACTGAAAAATAACATTTTCCAAAAAATTAATGTTGGAAGCTTCAGAAAAAAAAATAAAAAAAATAAAGCTTTTAAAAATTCATTTAACTTTCCTGATGTAGTCAACCTTTAACTTGATTCCTCTGCTACTCTTGAGGTTTCCTAAAGCCAAGCACTACAGTTGCTTCCAAAAGTAGCAGCCAGAAACCAGCCCAGTGAAYAACCAAATCCTCTGCTTCTCTGAGAACAGGAAACCCCACAAATGATTACTGGATTCCCAGCCTGAAGCTTTCAGCTCCTGACAAACATGAGGAGATTCAGAAAGAACACACTGGAGCAAAGGGCTCAGAGGGGAGCCCCTACACAGCCACTATCATCAGAGTCTTGGCAAAGGAATTACCCAACACATCAAAACACTCCTAAATTCATCTAAATTAGCCAACAGGATCTTATCTCATTTTTTAGCAACTACCTCCTTGCTCTATTTTTAACCTCAAACAGCTAGTTTAAACCCAGTCATTCTTGTACTATCTCAGTAGGTAGGAAGGGAAAGATAAATTTACTGAGCAAGCTGAAAGATTCCAAATCCTTGGATTAAATCCAACAGCTCTAAGGCTCTTGTTCTCTCAGGCCTGCAGAAAGCAAGGAAGAGATATCCTTACCTGCTCCTATCACACATCCCAGTACCTGGCCTTGGGGAGCACCCCCTCAGCCCCTGCCCCAGCCAAACCAGAAATCAGGGGGTACAACCCCTCCCTGCCCCTGGGTGCCACCCTTAGCCAGAGGTGAGKGAGACACTGTGGTAAGAGCAGCAGGGAGAGAACAAGGGAGGCTTCTGCTGTTGCTTTATGTGTTACAACTGTGTTTGAGAACAAAACTTTTCAAGCTTTTCAAGACTAGAGGGTTGTCAATATAGAAACTTTTACTGGTATTTAGCTTAGTTATTTATTTCAAGCTCTATACAGCAATTCATAGGAGGACAGTAAGCAGCTTCTCCCGCAATTAGTTGACTCAACAGCTGTATTTCTGAAAATTGCTCTATTTTGCTTTCACTCCCCAGGATCTAAATTATGAAGCTACTATTTCTTATTAACAAGACTTCACTGTGTTCCAATCTAACCAGCCTAAAAGATGATGAAATGGAACAGCTATTGTGGATACTGTGCCTGAGTACAATGAAGTCACAAGTGCCAAGACAGGCACAAGTATTAGAAGAGATTATTTTCTACTCAGAATGCTGAAAAAATGCATTTACCTATCTTAATGAATCGACAGGGGAACATCTGTTCATCAATTTTATGCTTCAAGGTGAATGTTTCTTTGTTATAATCATTCTTTAAGCCACTGTGGGAAAAAATAAATAAGGTTACTAAATCTTACCTTGTATTTAAGGACTAGCTAATAAATGCAATCTAGGTCACGCCTGAAACACGCAGCTTGTTTCACACCACTCTGCATCATCAGTACACGTGCTGGACCCAGGCCTGGGCTGCTCTCCACCTACCTGTGCCTCTCTGGGAGGCAGCACTGGCATTTTGGGAGGGAATTGGCTTTGGATCAGTGCTGCTCCTCTGCACCTGGAACCCTGAGACTTCAGCTCCTGATGTGCTGAACTGCACTCTTCCATTCTCAAGAGGGAGATGGATCAGGTTTCAAAATTACCACCCTGACAAAGTGCTTTGTGATTCATTTATGAGCATTGCTTTCTAAAAATATCAAATACTTYGTATAATTTATAAAAAAACTTAAGTCCATATTTACTGAAAATACAAGTACAGGTCCCAAAATGAGGATTTTCATTAAACTTCAGCAGAAGTGGAACAATATTAAATGCCAATAATTACTATGACTCTAAAAGACTTCTCCCCCCACAATTGTAACAGCAATAAAGTCAAATTTCAAGACAGATCTATCTAAAGAGGGCAAAAGTGTGGGAAGGGTTGTGGATAAGTCTGTGTGGTCTTGAATGATACCTGCAACATGGAATTTCCCATGTTTGTCCATGGCAACTCTGCTTGACTACAGATKATGTACCCCTGGAGATGGACTTCTTATCTGTAGGCCCCCTCAAAATACACCAGTTCTTGCTACTCTTGCAGTCCTGGATTTTAACTCTCATTTCYCTTTCTGAAACAGCACACTCCTTAAAAGGCCCTTGCAAATTTATACTAGCAACTACTCAGAAGTTCTGGATAACCTGAACAGCCCAAAGGCTCTTTTTTTAGTCCCTATCAGTACAACTCAAWGAAATCCAACTAAACAAAGGAAAATGCAAGTTTCCACTTGAGTGTTTGATTTATTTACCCACGTGAAAAAGGCAGATCAGCTGACTAGTTCAGATCTTTAAGGCTGCAACAAGGGTTTTGACCAGGGGGATTGGGCTTTTAAAAGTTACTTCAAAGTCTCCTACACCTGGGGAATCATTTCTTCCACGCCTCAAGCACATGGAAGGAAGGAACTGCAATCCTGCTACGCTGCACTCAGCTCTTCCAAATCCCCAAGAGCTCGCTCTCCACAAACCTCTGTGGTGAGAGCAGGATAAGGAAGGCTCCTGGAGCGAGCGTTGGGACTGCTGSTCTCTGACCTGACCACAAACACGAGGGCAGCCAATGGCAGGGTCACAACCACAGCTCTGCCCCTCTGCTGGCCATGTGTCTGCTGGGGAGCCAAGGGGGAAGAGCATTTTGGTCCAGCCCTTATGATTCCCAAAGCTGATGGAATCACATCTTACCTGGATAAGAGGTCTGTCATATTCTCCTCATTCATCCCACCAAAGACTTTAAACTTCTTTAAATTGCAGACATGTGTTTTCTCATATTTGCCAAATGTGATGCTCTGGACTATGGCAGGTCTTTCAAGCTTCAAAATCAAATACTGTGGAAGAGAAAACAGTGAGTTTGAATATTAAAGCCAAGGCTGCAAAACATGCTAAGGGAGAAGCATTACAGCCTCCAAATACCCAGTTTACAAAGCCAGAGAATAAAAGTGAAGATGAAACCTTCCCATTATGGTATTTTTTAATTGGTCCTGGAATGAAGGAAAGGTTTTGAAAAATACTATTTTTAAATCAGTTTACCTAGGAAAAAGATTTGGTTGAACTACTTATGCCAAGCAATTCTATTCAGAGCTTACATACATTCCTTTAAATTGGACTCAAGACTTCCTGAAATCTGGCAAATAGGATCCAACTACAGAGAGTGAAGATTCAAACGCCCACTACAGCCTGAAATGAAACCTAAACTGAATACACAATTAGATAAATACAGTATGTTCCACATGCTAAGAGAACATCAAATTACTTTTCCTCTCTGGGCTGATGCTGTTTAACCAATAACACWAAGTTTGGTGTGTGGCAAACAGCGGAATCAACTGCTTATTAACCATCCCAAATAAAACTGAGCCACTTCATTACAGAAAAGGAGCTTTACATGGAAAATGATGAAAATGTTCTCCCTTGTGAACATTTGCTCCCCTCTCACAATGGGTGGACAGAATCTGTGTATGAGTAGTCAGATTATTTACACTCAGGCCACAGCTACCAGCTTCACCAGCACTGCTGGAGGAAGAGGTCTGTTCCCATGGAAAAGCAGGAGCAGGGAAGCACTTGCACCRTTCATTAGGGATCACCAAGCACCTTCCCCTACCAAACAGCTCTTRGAGGGAATCTGGAGACACCTTGTTTTTTTTTCACCTTGCAGAATACATCAAGTTTTATATCTGAAAATAATGCGTTTCACTCTCTTCCCTGATTTCTCAGAAATAAGCAGTGCACCACAGAGGCAAAGCACAGAATGACAATTACTCATCCTGCTGGATTTTGTTACAAAGCCCTGTCATCAGGACTCCAGCACAAGCAGATCAGCACATTGTAGGACACCTCCCACCGAAGGCTCTGCTGGTGGCCCTGTCCTCCAAGCAGCAGCACTGCCAAGCCAGACACGATGTCTGAGTTTTGGTCTTTCATCAGCATCAAGTACAGATATTTGCATCTGTGTGGCTGCTTTCTGTAGATCCTGAGTATTATCTCCTAGGCTAAACATCTTAGGAGAGTATCTACTATCCTAGACAAGTCCATCAGTAGGGAAATCTTATCCTAGAAAGGTAATTTTTGAGAGAGCAGCAGAAAAAWCTTGCTCATCCATTTAGTTCTCAGTCGTCTTTTTTTTTCTCTCAGCCCTATAAAGCAAATAATTCTCAATCAGTAGCAGTACTGATATTGTTCTGGAGAGCACCAGGATAAAGGTTTGACCTCAATGGCTGGCTGCTACTATACTTACAAAAAGCTTAGATTCAGAGAAATACTTGTACTAAGAGCAGTTACAGATCAGGGTGCAGACTGGATAGRTACTAACAGCAGATTTACTGTCAAAGATGCTTCCAGTATCTCAATTTTTTTCAAAATTAAGAAAATAAACCAGTAGCAGCACTGTGGGGGTGCAAGAGGAGAACGCTTTAGTGCTTTTCCAAATGCTTTTAATGACAAATTTCTACCTCTGTGAAGAACACCATCCACCTAAACGTCAGAACCCACCATTTATGCAGCAGCAAGCCATGCTGTTGTCTCAAAGTACTTCCCAAACTTCTGGGGGAAAAAACCCCACTAAAATTCTATAGAGAAAACTGATTTTCTAAAGAGAAAAAAGGAAAGAATATGCAAAAGGATGGTCCTTTAATGAGCAAGGCAGCACTTGATACATGGCACAGCCCGCTGCCAAAATTCCCATACAGAACAGACAGTACACAATGTCTAAGAACTCCTCCTACACCATCATATCTTCGCTGCAGATTTCTCCCAAAGCTGGAAAAGTGAAGCCAGCACTACCAGCAATTGCAAGTCTTAATCCTGCTGGAATCCCAAACCTAATGCCTGGGCCATGAACACATACTTTCTCAAGTACCACACAAGATTTGCAAAAACTTGGCACCAACGTCATCCCGCATTATTCAATTCTTACCCTAAACTAAGGGAGAGAAAACCAGGACTGCAGTTAAATCCTTTATGCCTGGAAGGGAGCAAGGCACAGCAATTACTCCACATGGCCAGCAGTGATTTCTTAACCCTACAGACAGAGAGGGAACTCTGCCACCCTCCTTCCCACTTCCACACATCCCACCACCTGCTGAGTCATACAGACCTTACAGAAAATAGAAACACAAAAGCTAAACTCAATCTTTTTTGTGAATTATCTGCTGATTGATATGGAAACAAAGGACAGATTTGCTATAAAACCCTGTGCCTAGATATGTGCTTTTCTGGTTTATAGTGCATATAGACACACATCAAACTGAAAGACTTTCAAACTACAACATACATTTAGATCAGCTATTAGGAATAAATTCTTTACTGTGAGGGTGGTGAGACCCTGTGGATTCCCCATCCCTGGAAATATTCGAGGCCAGGTTGGATGAGTGATATAATCTTAGTGCAACCTGGTCTAGTGGAAGGTGTTCCTGCCCRTGGCAGGGGGCTTGGAATGAGATGTTTAAGGACCCTKCTTCTGTAATTCAATGGTACATGTAAAAATACAGAGATGTACTTTTTGGGTTTTTATACAAACTCACACCACTGCCACTGTGTGGGTACCAGCTATGAACCTCACTGATGTTGAAAAAACACACTGCCTCAAGAGCTGCTAGCAGCTGGCTGCATGAATATTTTTGGACTGCTACCAGGATTTTAGCTGTGACAGACTATTCTCTGTAGCTCTAAAAGATTTGACAGAAGTATCTGYAGGATCAAGTGATTTATTCAACCTGGAGAGAGAACAAGTCTATGAGATTTCAGGCAAATACATCAAGATATTTGACACTTTTCCATTTTATTGCTGTGAGTAACTTCAGTACATTTAATGTCCATGTATTCATGCAGTATTCCAAAAGTCCAAATCATAACTGAAGTGTTTGTCCATTAGAACATGGCACACAGATACTAATTGGCATGACTGAGCAAAAACCTCAGCCCAGTTGTTAGGCCTCAGATCACAACAGTAACAAAAAAGATGCTACAAAACACCAGAAGAGGAAAACTTCTRGTTTCTGATCCAACACATTTTTAAGTAAATATGCAAAAGAGCAGAGTAAGTCACATATGGCACTCCAGCAACCCAACAGCTGCTTACAATGCACCCCCAAAAAAAAGCAAGTCCAGCCTTGTCACACTGGGAGCTGCAACAAACTCCAAACTTTTTTGAAGCTCTGGTCTGTGCTACCATTTAATGACAACCATATGCAGGCTGCTGCATCACACAACAGAGTGTAAATTTTATTAATGTACTTTAAATTAATTCCTGATACAATCTACACAGCAGCACGGAAATCAGAGGAAAACTGGTCTTCAGATGCAAAACTGAAACTAATTGTTTGGACAATGCCACTAACATATGATCTTCAACTGTTCAAAATTCACAATTCCACAAGACTGGAATCAGCTGCCCAGGAAGCAGGTGGCAGAGTCACCATCCCTGGAGGTGTCTAAGAAACAAGTGGATGTGGCATTTAACTGGACCCTGGCACTGAGAAGCTGGTGACTGGTGAAGAGTTGTGCTCTGATCTCAGAGGACTATTCCAACCTAATGGATTCTGTGATCRAATATGCTGAACTAGATTCCAAACTGCACTACACAAGCTGCCTGTACAATTAGAGCCACACCACCTTTTACCAATTTCTTTTTCCTTAATCAGTTCTGCTCAAGCATATTTTTTGATTAGGGAACAGTGAAACTTGCATTGCATGTAAAAATAAAACCCACAAAATAAYAAAATAACAAGGGCTGCCCCTGTCCACAACACAAAAATCTCGATTGCTCTTGCAATTAAGTTGGTGGCTAAATAAAAATCTATGCTCTTGTTCTACATGTTATTAATCAAGCCACTCAGGGGAATTAAGTGCTCTGCACAGTCTTCCACATCAGACCATCACAGGAATCATCAGAATGAGCCTTTTTGACAGGGCCATGGTCTTCAGCATCACCAGCCTCATTGCTTCACACTTCCAATGTAAGCCGAGAACAGCATTAAAAATAGAACCATCAGCCCTCTCCTGCCTGAATAGGTTACTACATAACAGGTTTGTTATTAAATATACAATTTCTGGGTCATCTATTTCAAGACTCAAGAAAGATATCTAGTTTAATAAACAGAAAAACAGCTGTCAGATGTATTTCCTTTCACTGGCACTCATTCATAACCAACTGATGGYTTTCATGGCCATGAGAATTATTTAACTCCACCATACCCATGAAGCCAGGAAAGCCCTTTACTAAATATAGTCACGTGGTAGCATTTCAAGTGCCTACACTTCCACTTTCATTTTCTTTCTCCTTTTAAAAAGGTTTGGTATGGACTTCAGCACATTTACTGCATTTTCATTGAGCTTGTGARTACATCTTTGGTTTTGCCTATGCTCTTCTGATTCATGCTCTGAAAGRAAAGGTGCCTGGAAAAGTTTTGTTTCAGTCACTGAGGGAAGGGAATAAACCAATGTTTAGGGACTCACTCATATTTTTACCCTTAAGCCAGCACAGCATCACCACCTCAGCAGGGAATTGCTAAACCCTACCATTAAGGTGAGGCACTGAGGAGACAAACACGAGTGATCAGGGCTGCAGAGCTTATTAAAATATCTCACATTGAGCATGCTGGACATCAGTCCTTGTGTTGTGCCTAAGCCCTGGTTTCAGCTAATAAAGCTGGGAACAAGGAGAGCTTTATTTCCCTGAGTTTTAGTTCGCTTCCTGTCCAGACCATTATGGCCACCCACACACTTGAGCAAGTGCGTCACCGCACGAGTGATCAGTTTTTAAATGGAGAGCTGCCAACACAACACCTATAAAATGTTTCACAGCTTTTTTTCCTATAGGATCCATGATGCTTATTCCAGAGGTTAAAAGTCATGTGTAGAAATCAACATTTTTTGGAAGATGAACTATTCCAAAAGCTTGATTTTTCCTTAAATTCTCTCCTCACCACCTTTATAATTCAGYCATCCACTGTTTCAACTGAAGTTTTCCAAGCTAAGATTCTGCTGTAACAGCTTCAGCTGCTGGGGAAAAAACAAAGGAAGCAGAACACCTATATAAATGTTTTTCCTGCATTTAATTTGGCAGTCTTTCAATGGACAAGGTGCAAGAAYTATTCTGATCAAAATGCAACCAAATCTGGAGTTCTTTCAACTGTCAAATATGAGACAACACAAATGGGAACTGCTTCTTTATACACAGAAATAACAAAAGCTGCACTCTTTGCATACAGGACTCTTCTGCAGATTTCAATTCCCTACTTCCTCTTTCCAGCTGATTTTTCTACAGAAAATTAAACCATAAAAAATGCTTTACATGAATAATTAAACACTCAGATTAGAAACATGAGAATTAGCTGCAGTGTATAGTACTTTATAYAGTACAAAGGCACTGCAAATACATCGTCTCTCTTAGTGCTCGGGATTGGGTTTGCTGAACACACGAACAACTACACAGTACTTTACATTCTCATTATTAGACACAAAGATTCAAGCAAGAGGATACAGCAACATGGTCTTTTCCAGTMAGGCAGCTAGGTTTTCTGTTAGTTTTGTCTTTAAGTTAGAGAATAAAACTCAAATACTGTCTTGCCAATCTCAGTTGCCACATGAGGACTTTTTTTTTGCAAGCCAGGGCTGAATTCTGGATACCAATATATGTCTTGGTATGTGACACACAGGTAGACAATGCCAGTGTTAATTCAYCTCTCTCCTACCAAGAAGTTTGGGTTAAATGCCTTGCTTAGCATGCAGAACAGCGCCCAACTCTCCAGGGCTGGAGTCAAGTCACTCTGCAATAGTATTTCCATTCAGGTCACGACTTGTACACATGAAATTTTTGGAAGACATCTCTTTAACAAGCTCGTGTGGTTTGTACAGAAGTCTGCCACTCTAATTAATCCCTGCTTAATCTACATGTCTGAGTATAACCTGCATCACTCCTTGTCAGTCTTAAGTATAAATTGGGAATCTTCTAAAGCATCCACTTACAGGAGGTGTGTTTCCATTCCAGAATCAGATTTTTAAAAGGGCTGAATGTTCATGATGGTTCAGAAAATTAAAGAGTGAATTTAAGCAACAACYAAGAGCACATGTCTGATGAAAAACCCAGTCCAAAGACACACCATAAGCCAACCTTGCCTTGGGAACAAAAGCACCCCAAGAAAAACATGTGCCTCCTGCATAAAAGAAAGTAAAGGATGGCACAGGCTGGGATACAATCCATGCTCAATACTCATTACTCTGCAATCCATAGTTCCTAGATAGACTAAACTGCTTCAGGCTATGGATTAAAATTCTGCATTGTTTATCAAAACATAAATAAGTAAAATAATCAAATTCAAAGAGCAGTAGATGCACAGAGGCTTCAAGAGGATCAATAYCAGTCTTCACAATCAGGTTTAAGGAATACAAAGGATACCTTTCCTTCTCCTCTAAAAAACCCAAAAACCTAATTTTACAGACACAATGACATAGAAGGATTGATCAGAAAATCCAGGTGAAAGCTCTTCAGTGGCAGCAGATGAT
The DNA here is from genome assembly GCA_014549065.1 of Cardinalis cardinalis. Classification (NCBI taxonomy): domain Eukaryota; kingdom Metazoa; phylum Chordata; class Aves; order Passeriformes; family Cardinalidae; genus Cardinalis; species Cardinalis cardinalis. The sequence continues at coordinate 654,871 of JACDOX010000253.1, forward strand.
CTGCTGCTCTAGGGAGCCACCAGTGCAGACTCTGGATCTTTAACCAACTCCAAGACAAAGCAGCAAGATTTACCTGGAGAAAGATCCTGTGAGATTTCACTCGTGAGGAATACTTGGATTAACTAAGTAGATAAGCAGAACTTTGCCTAAGAAGGACACTGTGCAAGTCACTCTGCTGTGTATCAGTGCTTTAAACGAAGAACTGAAAACAAGCAGCAGAAGAGACAGAGAAGCTGATCAAACATGTCACAGTAATAAGGTACAGATCTAACACAGAGAGAAGGAGAATATTCACTGGGAAAAAAAGTAGAAAAGACTATTCTGAATAATCTAACAACCTTAACAATAGCAAGAAAGCAAATTAGATGCTAAAATCAATACAAATCTTATTTTAATAAGGTGCTTAACCAGCAGAAGAGGTGACATTTGTGTCTCTAACCAGAGGCCACATCTCTGAACGTGCTATGAGGAGAAACAAATAGCAGCTCCTTAGATGTGGGATTCAAGGCCAAGAACCTACAACAGCCTCCAGTAGTGCTGACAAAGGGGGACCTGCACGCCTCATTAGCAGCTTAATCTCACCATAAGGTTTGATTATTTCCAGCATGACCACGACTGCCAAGGAGGAAACCTGAAACTTCCCCCGCAATGAAGCACTTCTAGAAGGATCACAAATTGCTAGAAATGTWAATATCTCATGTACCAACAACCTGCATTTTACTCAGGGAAGGAAGCCTATAAATATGTCCATGTCAATAGCAGCAGCCTACATTTAAAATAAAAACTCAGCATTCACCACACAGAGCAGCACAGATTCAGGAGCTTACCTGGGGAGGATAATTGCTTTCTGAAGACCATCTTGAGGACTGATCATTTGGTCTATCCACCAAGATATTCCTAAGAAACGAGAAGCCAAAAGTAATGTAAGTAACAGCTGCATATTTTACATCTCCAATAAATGTGCTGTACATTCAGATCMGTAACATTCTCATGCAACTACTAAATCATTAGGTACAGACTCAGGTTTTCCCCCTTTTTTATTAAAGATTTTCTAAATTGCTATTTTACAGGACCCATCAAAACACGCCTTCGAGCTTTGTGGTTGTGAAACAGAGCTCCAAGTTGCGAAATAAAAAAAATTCAAATTGTGACATAAATGTAAAACAGATGAATTTACATAGGCCTAAGTCTGTAATGAAGTGGAAAAAAATGGGCTTATACAACTCGGTAGGGTAAGAACTTTTCAATAAGGTTAAAATGATGAGCAGCTGGAGGGTTAGTAAGCCAAAAACTCCCCTTTAGTAGACAGGCAATACTGAAAGGGAGAGAAAGGGCTGCTAAAACACTTAAGCCTTCCTGGAGCATAGAAAGATGACCGCCAGAGCCATGCCAAATTTTAACAAGTATTTTTCACRAGCTATAAGCCCAGAACAACACACAAAAAAGTAGAAGTTCAAGTCTTGAACCAGCAAAATTTARTTGCTTCTTCACTTTGAAATAGCACAATACTTAGGTATTTAATAAATTCAAAATAGTTATTTTTTGGCTAAAGTGAAACAGATTCATCATGACAGTTACATGACACATCTGCTTTCTCTTCTATAACCATGCAGTAAAGCTCACGCCCCAGATTAAACTTAAAAAAATCCCTATAAATCCCTAAAATATATATAATTATTGGCAAGGTGACAATGCACCACCTGCTGGACAGGGCTTGTGAGCTTCACCACTTCCAACTAACGAACTCGTCAGCTCATAAAACTTATGTAAAAAGAAGGAAACAGTCATCAAAAGGCTTCTGCCATCTCCATCTGCTGTGTAGGAGGAAAAGAACACGAGCATCTGGATTACTACAAAGGGCTGGAGGAAAAAGCACTCCAATGAAAGCTCCAAAGGGAAAGAGGTTAAGTCAGAGGTTGAGCATTACCAGACAGAAGTCAGCTGGCTCTTTCCACACTGGGCAGCCCAAAATCACCGCAGTAGCAAYGGTATCCAGGCAGTCCCATGATGGGACAAGGGACAAGGCCAGGAGACACACCAGGGTGGCCTCTTAAATCTGAACACTTTTGTGAGCTGGCCAAGTGGCTGTGTCTATCCACAGGCTTGGAGAACACCTCCGGATTTTCACACAGTGCAGGAATAAAACTGAAGTTCCCCCTCCCTTTAGCTGATTCCCATCATAGCACAGCATTTATTAACACAGCGATGCCAGCACCRATCCAGGTCTGTGGCTGCTTTACTCACCCATCCCCACTTGGGAAAATGCAATGGAACAGCACTGCCCTCTGCTCCAACCCCGTCAAACATAAAAAACATGGCTCTATATTATTCAACATCCAGTTAACAACATCATCTGCACTGCAAAGAGGCTCAATTACAAGAGAAAACCTGGCCCTGCCTTTAATAACAACTGGGACAAAACAAACCAATCTAAGCAAAGGGAAGAATTTGGGAACTGAAACACAAATTTCTAATAAAAGCTGCCAGTTTGAAAGCTAAGCCACCATTAGAAATCACAAGACACTTGCTTATGAGAAGAATCACCTGTAGTCTCCTGTACCATGCCACAGGCAAGACAGTATTTAATAAATTCTTAATACCTCTTAGCATCTGGAGAGAAAAAAAATGCTAAACTTAAAGATATGTATCTTATATTAAATACTTTAGGGGTACAAAGGCAGATAAAACTAGATAATGCTGTATGGCTTTTCTCCTTTATAGAACTTGATCCTAATCCTGGAACACAAGAAGACAAGTTACCCTACGGAATAAATTTTATTTATGATTCCATTACATTTGTTTAAACATTAGACAATAAACTCTTCATACACTGAGCAACACTCGCAGGAATTGGCACTGCTGCATGGTCAGATTATGCCCAGATGGAAAGAGGCATTTTGTACCTGGGACACATCCCAAATATCATATTTTTAGAAGCAGATTTGTTTGCTCCTCCAGGTCAAAGATCAGTTTTGCCACAACCAAGGAAGATCTCAATCAGTACAGCTAGACGAGATAAAAACCCTTCCACAGAGTGAGAGAAAAGGGACAGGCAACTCACACAAAATAAAGGCTAAAAAGAAATGCGAAAGATAAAGATAGCAGTATCAATGGAGTTAGAAATGTTTAAAATACATGAGTTATTAATTTTTTAAGATTAAACAAACATTGAAGACAGAAGTCCATGTGTACAAAGCCAATTTACCATAACAGTTTAGGAAAATTTATGGACTTGGAGGAATTCAAGCACTGCAGCAGCCGYGAGGCAATAAGAAACAAACAAATGCATGTCCTAACAGCAGATGCCTTTTTTCATGTAAAGCCCTTTTTCTGGACATCACAAAACTCCTACACAGTACCCGGAGGGAGGCTTTGCAGATATGACACCTAGATTAAAATCTGAGAAATTTTAGAAGTGAAAATTCCATTAACACAACGACTTTCCATGTAATTTTCACAAGACATTAAAAAAGGTATTTGTAAGCCCTCGAGCTACCACACGTACCAACGGTTTTACGCAAGCTTTTCCTGTGAAAAAAGCAACCCATTAAACGTGGTTTGAGAGAACTTCCCATCATCAGCTGTGGGTACAAGATCAAGTCTAGCACAAATTTACAACACTGCCAAAGGGACCAGCSCACCCACTCGCAAAGGATCCTCCCCCTCCCTACACCAGCAGCTATAATAAAGATTTGCATAAATAACTTATTTCATCAGAGCAGTTCTCCAGCTCAGCTTATACCAGCACCAGCACAAACTGAGACTAAAATACGAGCAGCTGGATTGGGACAAGGGGTTCCCACTGGAGTGAACTCCCAATCCCCCCTTTCTACTGGAAAGAAAAAATGAGATGATGATGTGATGTTGGAACTCTGGATGCTGARAATTTTAGACCCTCAGCTTTTAGAATTTTAGCACCACTGCTATGAAAAGCAAAGCAGGAGGGACCCTTTTATTAACATCACAAGCAATTCCAGAGACAGCCCTGGTGTGCCTTATTTCCTAACCTGGCTGCCTGCACAGCTCCCAGGAGCTAAGCCTCASTGTAAGCATTCCCATCACTAAAGAGTGGATGGTTCCAAGCAGAAAGCTCTTGGCAGAGCACGGTGCAAGTTCCTTTTCATTACCCAGGCAGACACTGCTCTCACAACTGTTGGAAGGAGATAATTTTTCCTTTTACCAACCCAGAAGCAGTCATATCCTTTGTACCAACTGTTGGCTGATCTCTGCTGGMATGACAGAGACCTCCCCACGCCTGGGGACTTCTCTGTGCAAAGAGCTCTGTGGGTTCAGGCACGACAATCACTAAGGGAGAGTTTTCCTTTGCTCCAGTGGGAAAGGGAGAAATAAGATGACTTTGCAGAATACGCTGCAAATTAGGTTTGAGGCTGCTAAAACTTGCATCTAACCTAAATATTTTCATGGAGCTGCTATTAGGGAAATCCATGACTTTAGGAACAAGTCYTTAAGAATAAACAAATCCCAAACACTCTCTTTGCTTGGCACATTCATATGGCTCTTCAGAGAGCAGCTGTGCAGGAAAGGGCACAGGCTTCACTAAGAGGACTTGGAACTCAGACTCTCTTCTTCAAAACCACAGAGCTACCAYGCCATTACACTGCAAAAAGGCACCCAGAGTGCTAGGAAAACACAGACTGGCTAGGAATGGACTAAATACTTGCTCCAGGGTTGTCCACGTGATGATTCTTTCCTACAACTATCCCAAAAGAGATTGGGAAGAATGCAGCAACTGGAATACATGGACTAGAATTTCCACTAAGTCCACWGGAAGACGTGGTGGATCGAACTATTCCAAACATGCAGAACCCTCACAGCAGCCAGCAGAAAGCATCCACGGAGATAATCCTGCCCAGCCTAGACAYTGGAATGTACACACAGCCTTGACCAAGAAAAACAGGGAGAAAAAAATGACTTACCACCTAAAAACCCAATGGATCTGGAAAGAAATAKAGGGTTTTTTCCTCCTGCAACTCCCATAACTCACTACAAGCCATGCTGGTTTCAAACCACCACACTGCATGTTTGAAAACCTCCATGTACCTATAGCTGTCCCCTAAAGCAAGTCAAAACTCACTTTTTAGGTTCTGCTACAGTTTCTCTCCTTCTCACTGGAAAAGTTCTCTGCTCAGAGCRGCAGAAGGATGTAAAGACATGAAAATGTCTTGATTGAAACACAGTAAAAACAGGACATTATTATGCAGACCCATTGAGGAAAAAAAGTGGGGGGTTTTGGGGTTGCTTTTTTAAAATATARGATTCTTAACCTCTTGCATAGCAAAACAAAGTTTGARTAGAATATGCACAGGAGCACAGTTTTAAATATTACAACRTCACGAGATTGGCCAACTTTCTGCTCARTTTTGCTTCATGTCCTCACCAGTCTCATCCTGTCATCCAGTATATTACAAACCTATTTCTATAAAAAATAAAATAGCTTAGTAAATACAGAATTACAAAATTAAACTGAAGAATATAGAAATCTTACAGAAAAATATTCACGAGATCACACTGAACAACAAACCTGGGATTACTTAGTTCTGGCCTAGAAACAGGCCAATTATAATCAGGTTCTCAATTTTTTCATTCAAAGTTTGCTTTTGGTTTTTAAGTTGCCTATCATCACAGCCAGACCAATCTTAAATGGTAAATGACCCTGTTGTAGACATTTCCAGTGAGACAAGTTAGGAAGTACTTTTTTATCACTCCCCCCATCTAGTTAAGACTTTAAAACAAGACTTTTTTGATTCATCAGTTCTTCCTAGAGACATGACAGGAATGAAATAGTAACAATAGTGACTAAAACGACAGCAGCGCAGTGCAGGAAGTWACAGAATCACTTGGGGCTGGGAAATCCCTAAGATCACCAAGTCCAACCATTAAACCAGCACTGCCAAGGCCACCACTAAACCACAGCCCAGGTGCCACATCCACAYGTCCTWAAAATCCCTCTAGGAATGGAGACTCCACCACAGCTCTGGGCAGCTGAGCCAGGGCTGGACAACCCTTYTGGTAAAGAATCCCTTCCTGATATCCCATCGAACCCTCCCCTGGCACAACTTCAGGTCATTTCCAAGTTATCAGAGCCCAGTAAATAACTTCTATTCCAGCAACACTCAACAACCCTAAATCATGGATTAAACTTTTGACTGTATCACTGAGAGATTCAAATCCTTGGTGGCAAAAGCTCCCAGCTCCAGGCTGGGAATATCTGTATTAGCACAGAGGAAAAACAAACAGGAGAAAAAAAAAAAATCAGGCCTATTTACTGAAGTTGGTACCCACAGTAACTTCATGCATCACAGATGATTACCAGCCTAATTGTCCCAACATTTAGGGATTACAGTTTAGACGCAATTTCACTGCTAAGTGATGCTGAGAATCTTCTAAGCTTGAAAAATTACCAAGGTTCGTTCTCTCTCTGCACTAACTCTGRGCTTGAATTTAAGAGTTGTTAGATCACTAAAACAGATCTTTTCTACATATTTTGATTAATATCTGTTTTTTTTATAACAAAATAACTTTAAATGCCAGTGATATTAGTGAACTCAGTGATTTTAAGATCATCTGATGCAGTTTCCTTTACTSATTTCATACTCTGTGTTCACCAGTACATATTATTACCTGTACATACATTACACATGTCCACTTGTACATATTATTATCCTCAGTAAGGATATTTGAACACACAAGGATATCTGAATTCCTGCCTTTTAACCAAGCTTAGGTGAGATACCAGAAGACTCCCTGAGTAGAAATAAATCCCTGGCTTAATAAAAAGACCAAGAATAGCATGAATTCTGCCCTTCAAGACTCAAGGATAAAGATGAAGAGATTACACTCTTCAGTTGACTGAATTTGTAGCCAATAGATAAAATACTGGAGTAAAATCCTCCAGAATTTAAAACACCACCACCCACAACCACTGGATAACAACGTTCAGTTTTCATTTTGAGAAAATCTCCTATCTGGCTTGAAAATAGTTTGGATTGTTTGTGAACATAGGGATTTCTACAGCCAGCAGTCACCACAAAAACTCAAGACTTTCCAAATCTTCCACAGTTCTGGTGAAGCAGCCCACTTCAACACTGCTCATTTYTCATTTCCAAAAGCATTTTCTTGGGACGGGACAGATTCTTTTTAAGTAGATTAGAGGAAAGCAATGTCTAGCACATATCTATGTAAATTCCCTGYGCTGTATTTTGGAAGCATCACAATCTCAGTAGAGTATTTCTGTTTGACTAATGCACATATGGAAAAACTTAACAAAGGCCAGGAAGTAGATCAAGGCCTTCCACGATTTCACAATAGTGCAAGGATGCTCTTATATTCCATTATATCTGTAATAATTCCACTCAGGGGAAGCCACAAAACCAGACTTGAGTGATGATATGTAAAGATATACATTGCTAAATGTAAGCCATAAACACATCTTTAATACTCATCAGCACTGTAACCTCACACCCAGTAAAAGTTCACCCAAAAAACTGATGCCTGTAAAAGAATTTAAAGCAGACTATGTTCAACAAAACAGACTGAAGCGCCCTCCTGCCCAACTGATGTCAGGTTTGGAAATGTTTCCACCAAAACTCCATGGAAAATGCCTCCTGGCTCCAGGTGGGAAAACTTTCAGAGTTTTCCTTTCAAAATTAAGCTTCTCTCACTGCCAGTGCAACTCAGGGAATGCAGAGGACAAAATACAGATCTGGGAAGAAAAGGAAGTTTCAGCCTGTTAAGTGCTGGTTATGTGGAGAAATACAGTACAGGTCAAACATTTAACCCTGGATTACATTAGGGAATAATTCCTTATTTTGGATCAATATACATAACTCATGCTAAAGGATATAGCAGTTCCCAGGCCAAAATTACTYTCATATTTGGCAGTTTCCAAACCCCGTAGTAGAAATTAGGATTTTTAGAAGAYAAAATTGAAAGTTATCAACAGTACACTGTCACAGAAGAGTGGAGTGGGAAATCATTCATCAATTCCTTATTCACGGGTCAATTTGCCTAACCCAAATTTTTACCTCCAATTTAACACTCTGTGTTAAGAGTATCTCTTTACTAATAAAACTTTCAAGTGCAGAACAGGCTGGGAAATCGCTGTTCAAATATAATTACCATAACAGCCAAATGCTGTTTAAACTATGTACTGACAGAAAAGGATTCCAGAAAAATACAGGTCCTAAAGAGAGTTTCAGTGTTTTTTCAGGCACCTACCCAGAGCTTGAGCATGACATTATGAACCCAGCCAGTCTCAGGAGGAAAGGYAGGGAAGACCAAGGAAAACACCACCAAATTCAAACTGACCAGAGCACAATTTTTCTCCATGATGAAGATCCTGTCCTCTTCCAGGAACARCAGAAGGTGCCAGCAAAGGAAGAGCAAGTGCTATCAGCCAGACTGCTCCTGCAGTTTAAATTCAGACATGCAGGCTGCTGTCCTCAACTTAAATAAATGGTTGTGCTCCTCGATTTAAATTGATTCAGGAAATAATTTCTCAAGGATTATGCGCACTGAGTTGGAAGTAATGATTGAAATAACAACTACCTAAAGCAACAAACCACTCTACATCTTCAGTGTTCCTCCTCCCCTTCTAGTGACTGGTGTATTATGGAATTCAAACCCAGTGAACTTACAGCTCACTCTTCCCACAGAATTCAACCGGCAAAAAAAGCAAAATCACATCTGGGTTTACAGGTTTATATTAACATGCAATAAAGTCAAGCACTGGCTTGCTTTGGAACAAGTCACCATCTATGTAAGTGATGGAATCAGTGCTACCCACACCACTTAATCTCAGCAAAAAAATCAGGATCAGATCACAAAATCGGTAGTGGTGATAAACCTGACCATTCTACCAGCAATCTGATAAAAACATAATGAATGTACAAATTATAAAACATATAATAACATATAAACCTGACCATTCTACCAGCAATCTGATAAAAACATAATGAATGTACAAAATTAAAAACCATATTTTTTGCCATAAAAAAAAAAAATCAAGCAGACTGTACGTGATGCCTGAACAATAACATTTATCCCAAGGAAAACTCTGTTTTAATAACTAGTTAGTCTTTAAACCAGTAATTAGTAATTAAAGGCTGGAAAACTTTTAATAAACTCCCAGGCTATACAGCAACATACACAGCAAATGATCCACAATCTGATAATGTTAACACCTCCCATGAAAATTTTACATTCTTAATGCTCTGTAAAACGCCATCCCAGAATAGGCTGAACATCAGAGCACTACAGGTTCTGCCAGGTTGGGCACACCAGGGAACCTGAGCAATTAGCATTTCACCTTCCTCCTTCTGCMAGTGAATAAACCTGTCTAATCTCTTAAATAACATCTATATTTTAACTGGAGCCTAAAGAGGTTTCTCCAGATACTACAGCATTTGTGCTTTTACCTGGGGAGCAAGAGATATCATAACTCATAATCCCTCATAACTTCMTAATTTCGTGGTTTTTTTCCACTCCCTCCACCTCTGACATTTTTCTTTCTCACTAATTAACTTTATCAGACACCAAATAAGCGTTTTATAGTTATTGTATTCAATCTGTAGGCAACTTTATTTTCTACAGAAATATTTTGCTCTGTAAGTACTGAATTTCAGCGCTCAGAAAAATCCTAGGCTACAGAAGTGATGTAAACAAGAGGGAAAATGCCTGTCAGAACATGAGGTTGTCTAGAAGCATCCAGAAAGTCCACATGAACAAGCAGAGAGGAAAAAAATATTTTCTACTGGCCACTGGAAAGGATGAAAAGCAGAACTGAGAGCATTTCTGTACACAGGGCTTAGCTGAGAGGAAAGCAGTGGGTCAGCTCACTGGTTAGCCAGGGTTTGCATCCCCTGCTCATTTTAAGAAATGTTGGAAGTATTGATCAATATTGAAAGTCATCAGCAGTTACAGAGCCAGCCCCTGTGCCTTCCCCTATCTAAAGGCAAAGCAACTACAGTAAGGAAAGTGAATAGGCTACGTCAAAATACTGAAGGAAAGCTAGAAATGCTGACAGCTTAAGCYGAAGAAAAAGTACATTAATGGTTATTATTAGTGCAAAAAACCTCCAAAGTCACAGTTCTACATCTCTTCCACCATTTGGGTCTGGTTTAGAAGGCTTTAAACTGCTCAGACCTCAGCAGAAGGYATCCTCGCCTTGTAAAGGGAACAGAGCTTGGGCTCAGGGAACACAATATTAAAAATAAACCTTTTCATTAGTCATGAGTGCTCTCAGCTTGAACAGGAGATTCTTCAAGAGCTGGATGCATCTACAAGGAGATTTATGAACCTCTATGGTACAGATCTGAGTCATCAGTTTCACGTGGTTGGAGGAGAAACTGAGAACCAYATTTCACTGGCCACAAACATATGTTTTTTCCTGTTACAAAAATCTCAGCAAGCACAGGAGCTGGAATTCAGGTTATTTTTCACCTGGGGCTTTTTGTTTGTTTGTTTAGGTYTGTTGTTTTTAATCCTTATGGACTTTACCCTAAAAAGTTTGCTGCATGTGTTCTCTTCACCTTCTGSATAAGGTTTTGCAAGATTTGAAAACATTAGAGTACACTTCTTTCAGRGTAAACCACTATAACAGTACATTTTAGTTTGGCCGGGAACTTGCTGTTACATCCTCATAACTAGAAAGCAAAAGTTCAATTTGCATACTCACTTTAAAAGCCTATGAGTCACTCATATTTTACTATCCAAGTATCTTTCACTAAGTTTTCTTCCCCTAGTTTGATAGAAATACAGAAAACTGATGAAAAAATAAACTTATTTGGAGTGTATTTTAACAAATCAACTAAATCCTTCCCTGCTCCAGGACACTTCCTAGGAAAGGGACAACAGAGTTACTYAGCCTTCAACATATGACACCACTCAAGGCATCAAACTGGAGAAGACTGCAATTCTCTGAACAACTGAAGTTGACCATTAAATAGATAAAAGCGAGTTGCAGTGAAAAAGTGACACCAGCTAAGAGGCTGTTAATGGTATTTAATTATCAGCTAAGAAACCAATCTTAATTTATATTCTTAATAACAACCTTAGCACAAGAAATAAACAAAACACTAATTAAAAATCCTGGAGTTGAACATAGGAAATATACTGATCTTCCTCTACAGAGATTCCAGGCAGGAAAACTTGAAGCACTGAAAATTTGAGCAACAGAAACAGGATGAACGTTCCTCAGTGAAGTAAGTGAAGAGAGGAACATAGCAAAAAGCTCTTGTTAGTCTCTGAAGTGGGATTTCAGCCATATAAAACAGTGACAGAAGGACCTGAGTGCATTATCAAACACAAAATGCCATCAGTCATGAGGCAGCCACTAGAACCCACAGCCCCCGGATGCAGCAATCGGGCAATAAAAAAGGGAACAAAGCTGCCATCGCACAGAGCCCAGCACTTCACCTCCCATTCACCTCAGGAGAAGTTCAAACTGGAGCAGGTACAAAAACAAGCCAGCAAAAAAGTCAGGATATGAAGTGCTTCTCTCAGTGAAGAGCAAGAGCTTCTGGTTCTATTCCTCAYCAAAGGAACAAAAAAACCCAAAAAAATCCCAAAAAACCAAATTGGAGCAAGRCCTGCATTACCTTCTACAACTCTTTATTCCCTCCTTGTCCAGAAAGAAACGAAGTGACTGAGCTCATCAATTCCTGCAGGAGGGCAGAGAAGGGAGAGGAATGAGTCCACCTCCCTCGCTCTGTGCATGTCTAAAGACACCAGCACTCACTTGTGTCACTGGAGTGAAGCCACTGCCATGCTGGGACAACCCCTAGGCCAGCCCCATGCAAGGCATCAGGGAGCAGCCTCCTCTGGGCTCCACTCTTCCCCTGGGGCTCCATTCCTCCAGGAAGAAACCTTGGAGAGACAAGGAATGGATCTGACAGAGCAGTCTCAGGCAATGGGCTGGGCTGATCATTTTCCAGGYTGGATAAGCTGAAGCCTCTCAATGCTGAACTGGTGCCTCTGCATAGGCAGAGCATCTCTGGAAACAGCAGATGTTTCAACATCAAATTTCCTCTTGGATCAATTCTCTTCCCAAAGACACAACCTCCCCTACAACACAGACTGAGCCAGCCACTATTACCAGAGCAATTCTTTGATTTCTACCCACAGTTTCAAAAATAAATATCAAAGTCATTCTTCTTGCAAGTACAAACCAATAGACAACTCCAATGATTTGAAAAACAGAAGCATTTCTTTTCATTAAGACAATCCTCACTTAGTGTCTGGAAAGGTCCTTGCAAAYATGCAGGTAGCTGCAGCACTGGTAAAACTGCCAGAAACTGGATCCAGCACCAACYAATCCTCCAGTACCACCAGGAAATGCAAGAGGAAAGTCACTGGCATTCAGCAGAGGAAGCTTCTCTGCCACTGAAAGAAAATGAGTGCTTTTCAATAGACTACTGATCCTCAACTAGAGCATGACCAGAAAGGCCTTTGAAAAACACTTTTTGTTTGGCTTTGTTTAGGCTTTTTTAATTCARAGAGAGGTTATCAGATGATTTCAGTGTTCTGAAAAGTTTCAATGTCAGTCCAGCATCACATAAGCAGGTGAGATGTCACTAAACATCTAATTTCCTCCCYGGTCAGCAGTGATGAAAGTTTGACATTCCAGAACTCTGTTTTACATTTAAAACCATACAACTACTTAGGGCATGTGCTTAAATCATGCTTAACTCCTCTGCTGCTCCTCCCTGAGCACTTTGCCTGCAATACCACAACTCCAAACAACAATCAATAATATTTAATAAGTTGTATATTCACTCCTACACACATGAGGGCAGAGCCCCTTTTCTCCTTAAAGTGGTTTCTTTCTAGCTATGCCMGTAAATTTATTTAAACTACAGCATAACCAGAATTCCCAATGTCACAGAATCATGCAGGATGGAAAACATCCTCTAAGATCAAGCTCTTCCAGACAAGCATCATTTTGTTCTGCATATTAAATACTAAAASAACCTTTAGCTGTGTGTGCATGCTGATCCCCCAGTAATTTTCAACATTTCCATCTTCAGTCCATCCCCAAAAACCCACCCTCCCATACAYTKCTTATWAAACTTTCTCTTTTTGAGAGGCTGRTCTTARATCACAGGTCAAAGCCTCTCCTGTCCAGACTGTATTCCARCTCTCTCCCAGGCCATGGGAATAAAAAGTAAGCAAGCAAAAACCAAAACCTCCATAGCAAGATCAGAATCACTCAGACCAAGGTCAGCACACCAGAGAACAAGCCCATTGCTAGGATTACAGTGCTTAAAAGCAGATAAAATTGTTTTCATTGATGACAAGCACTTTTAAACAACATCTTAAAACCAGCCAAATGCAAGGTCACRCGTTTGTAAAATACCATCCCAGCTACAGGAACAGGAATTTGTATCAGGGAAGGCATTAAGGACTTTGGGCAGCACTGCAGATACCACGTGAAACTTAATTCCTGACACGAGTCTGTAGCAAAAGGGACTAATGGGAGCCTTGGAAAGGAATATCAAGGACAAAGACAATACTCTGTGTTTGTATAGCATCACTGAGATCAATAATGGACTGTCACCCCTCTCCTCAGGGACCAACACTTTAACAAGATTTTAAAAGCCAGAAATGGCAGTAGAAATAACTACAAGCTCATCAGAGACCTGAAAGAGGCACCCTAAGGGCAAGCTGTTTAAAAGGAAAGATAAAGGGATGGCTTCATTACCACCAAAGACTACCCATTAGAGAAGAAACCAGCTCTTTTTCACATCTAACACAGAAAATACACAGAAAAACAAAACAATTCAGAGTTCAGTTAAAAACCTGGTTTTAGAGGTTTACTTCATTTTGCAAAGTGGAGATAATTGAGGATATTAATAATTAACAACTAAGGCAACTCTGTCACTTGTTGATAGCAGGTGAGTTGAGGATACATCAATCAAAGGTCAGCAAATGCAGCACAATCGATGATGGGATGAGTCTCGACAGCCCATAATGACCTCGTTGTGCTGTGACCCCAGCAGTCCTCCCAAATTCCAGCACCAAGGATGGCTTATCCCAAAGGTGTACYAAAAACACCACACCTAAACCACGCTGTGCTCACTCCAAACTTGACTGTCAGCACTAGAGGGATTCCACAGGCTGCAGCTGGATGTCAGAGGATGGGATCACTTGGTACAGCAGCACAAACCGCTGGCTCTAACAGCTCCTGCCAACCTCCAAATTCCTAGAGGCAGGCGATTAGAGCAGCAGGTGACCCCTCTCCCCTAAAGCCACATACAGCAGAGGACACAGCCCAGCATTCCAGAGGTCAGGGGCAGGACAGGACGCCCAGCTGCCAAAAAACACAGAACCCACAACCACCTGACAGAGGCAGGGCAGGGCAGGTGGGGCACTGACCCTTCTCCTGGTTTCGCCCAGTAACTGACCAGCCTCTCCCACACCGGCACCTATTCTTCCCCCAAGKCTGGGGACAGCTTCTTCTCTTTAGTTACAACTTTCCTTTGCCCGTATCTCGTCCTAAAGCCACCCCCAAACCTGACTCTTCAGGCCCTCCCCATTTAACTCACCACCCTAAAACCTGCAAGCGCAGACCCTCTGCCCCACGCAACTCSTCCCAAATCTCTTCGTGAAACAGTGCTCCAAACACAGCCCCAAGTGACGGCGCCCTGTCCCTGAACCTCCAGCCCTGCTGAGCACCTCCTGCCCCACAAACACCCCCAAATCCCGCAGTGCAGGTCTCCGTCAAACGCAGCCCCCCAAACCCTGCTGTAAAGAACCCTCTTACACATAGCCACCCTAAACTCTCCTGTAAAGACCCTGGTCACACATGGCCCCCCAAAACCTGCTGCACAGAGCCCCCTCACACACAGAACGCCGCTCACACACAGCTCCGGTCCCACTCCCCCCGCCGCGGCCTCCCCGCGCGGGCCTCAGCGCGGGGCCCGCGCAGGCCGCACACAGGCCCAGCCGCCCGGCCACCCCCAGCCCCGAGCCCGGAGCGCGTTACAGGCGCGCCGCAGAGCCCGGCACTCACTCGGGCAGGTAGGTGGAGGAGAAGCTGCTCCAGCGGTGCAGGCTATAGCCCAACACGCGACTCTCAGCRCCCGCCGGACCCGCCGCCGCCGCCATCTTGTTGTCAGCAGCGGCCCCGGCAGCGACCGCGGGGGGCGGGGCCAAGCTCTTAAAGGGGCCGCGCTCTTAAAGGGGCCGCGCCGGCGGGGGTGGGGACGGTCTGAGGGGCTCCTCTGTGGGACTGGGGGGTTCAGACGCTGCCCCTCGGGGCTGAGGGGCCGTGAGGCGTTCAGGGGGTGCTCAGAGGGGCTGAGGGGATGCCCTGAGGGACTCAGAGGATGTCCCATAGAGCTGAGGCAGCCTGAGGGTCTCAGAGGGGTTCTGGGTCTGAGGGGATGTCCTGAGGGACTGAGAGGATGCCCCATGGAGCTGAGGGGCTCAGAGGGGCTGTGAATCTGAGAGAATGCCCCGTGGAGCTGAGGTGGGTCTGAGGGGCTCTGGGTCTTAGGGGATCCCCTATGGAGCTGAGGTGGCCTGAGGGGTTCAGAAGGGCTGTGGGTTTGAGGGGATGCCCTGAGGGACTCAGAGGATGCCCCATGGAGCGGAGGTGGCCTGAGGGGCTCAGAGGGGCTGTGGGTCTGAGGGGATGCCCTGAGGGGCTCAAGGGATGCTTCGAGGGTTTTTTTGTTTAGGTTCACCTAAACAAAGGTGAGCTGAGAAGTTTGGGGAATACACTGTGGGGATGAGGGGCTCAGGGGGTGCCCCAGGGAGCTGAGGAGTGTTAATTACCAAATGCTCCTTCCCTGGCCCTGCGTGGGTGGGTGATTGGAAAAGAGATCGAGACAAACCCAGTGAGGTTTGATCCTGCACCAGCTCCTGGATTTATAAAATTGTTAAGGTTGGAAAAGACCTTTAAGACCATTGAGTCCATCAACGCAGCGCTGACAGGACCAACACATAAGCTGGGCATTCTTTAACAAGCTTTTCTCTGTCTCAGGTTGTTGTASGGTTTTTCCTGGAGAAGGGAGATGTTTTCACCCAGAGCTCCCACCAAAGCAAGGGGGAAACTTGGGACACCCCTGAGGGAGTTCTGGGCTACTTCAGAAAGAAGGGGAGATATTTCAAGACCAGGGGGAGGAAAAAATAAAGGCCAAACCAATAAACCACTGTCTGTTGGAAATGACAGATTGGAGAGATATTATGAGGCAGGACAGCAGGATGCCTGGCTAGATTAAATTAGCACAAGGATTCTTTTATTTTTTTTCCCCTTTATTTTAGGAAAGCGAGTGAGAATGTGGCAGCAAAATCTGCCTGCGGATGAAAAACTTGCTCAGCAGCCTTGAAGGCTGAACATCAACTGTGTRTTTCAAAAGTGAGGGGGAGCAGAAAGCACTTCATCTCAAGACCCCTTCCCAGAGGGGGTTCGCTGTGTTTTCACTGGTATCAAAGCCACACGGCTCAGCAACAACACAACAAAATCCATGGATGAGGCACAAACATCCACATCTCTTTCTGCTGCTTCGCTAACGAAGCCTTTTGAAGTTTGTGGCCTTCCCGTGGCATTTTAGACTTCACTTATCCCAGCTCCAGGCTGCAGGCATCCCCCTCCCAAAATTACCACAGGAATAATATAACAAATATTTTGCTGATGTTTCCAACCCCAGAGGAAAAGATGTCACCTCAGCGTTCGGAGCCTTGCTGACAGCCACTCCAAGGAGAGCAATGCCATGTGAAACCTGTGACCTCTGAATGTGAAATTTAGGGGGCTGAGAGTGGGGATAACAGCCCTGCAGCAGCCAGGAGGAGGAGGAAAAGGAGGAAGAGCCAGCAGCTTGCTGCTACACAGTGAAACCACCCCAGGATTTCTCTGCCCAATATCCTGTTACCACTTGAATCAAGACCTGGATGCCAAGCCAGCGTATTTTTAGCACATTTTGGACTTAAAGTGAARGGAATGCTGGTGAAATACGCAGTACTGACAGCCCTGGAAAATCTTTATTCATCTGCAGCACAGGCAGCGGGGAAGGCTGTGAGGAAAGCAGAGCAATCCAAAGCTGCAAACTGAGCCCTCTGGTCCCTCCAGCACAGCCTGTCCAGTCCTGTGCAGTAGCCATGGATGCTGTAGAAGGGGGTTTTTCTACACTCTGAGTGGACAGAGCATGGTGGGGAGGAGGGTGATGTGCAGGGCAGTGTTGTGCTGCAGATTTGGACAGCCTGCAGCCTCCAGATGAGCTCTCTGTATCCCAACCAGGGCAGCTGCTGGAGCCCAGCTGGTGWCGAGGCCATAGAAGAGGGGGATAAAACTCAGAATAACACAGAAAATCTGAACCCCACTGTGCTGGTCCAGGCCTGTGCTGTGCTTGCTCTGCCAATGTAACACTGGATCTGAGGAATGTGGGGAGCCCAATGGCACCAACATGCCTAATCCTACCTCCAGCAGTGACTGAGGCCCATTGCTCCMGGGAAGTACTACAAAGAGGGCACTTACACATAGAATCACAGAATCATTGAGGTTGGAAAAGACCTCTAAAATTACSMRGTCCAACCATTAACCCAGCAGTGCCAAACCCACCACTAAACTATGTCCCCAAGTGCCACAGCTCCATGATTTTTCAATACTTATAGGGATGGTGATTTCACTACTACCCAGAATAGCCTGTTTCAGTGCTTGACAATGCTTTCAGTGAAGAATTTTTCTGTCACGTCCAATCTAAAGCTCCCCTGGGACAACTTGAGAACGTTTCCTCTCATCCCATTGCTGGGAGCAGACACTGACCCTCACCTGGCTGCACCCTCCTGTCAGGGAGCTGTAGASAGTGAGAAGCTCCCCCTGAGCCTCCTTTTCTCCAGGCTGAGCCCCTTCCACCTCCCCCCAGCTGCTCCTCACCAGGCTTGTGCTCCAGGCCCTTCCCAAGCTTCCTTGTCCTTATGAAGCAAACCCTGTGCAGAGYTTTCCTGCTTCTGCCCCCGTCACTTGGGACCTCACTGAAACCCTCCAGCATGTTTTGGTGCCTCCCAGCCCAGAGCTGGCTGGGTGGATCTGYGCTGCCTGTGGCTGGCTGCTCTCTGAGGATGGGGCCACAGAGGGGAAGTGAGAKCTTTCCTAGCAGCAGAAGGTCCCTTTGGCGTTCAGGGACCGGCCTGCCAGAGAGCTCAGAGGTCCCTGGACGTGTGCCTTGGACAGTAGCTGGAGTTGCTGGGAAAGGCCAAGGTGACCACARGAGATGTTCCCCACGTCTCTTTGCCAGGAGGATGCACAGACAGCGTTCACATGCTTGTCATCAGCRAGCTGGAACCCCAACTGCAGGAAACTTGGGGATTTTACAATTGTTTGTCAGCCTCAAGACAAATATCTCATCCCCCCCCCCCCATCATAAAGTTGCTTCTCTACTGCGCGTGTGTTTCGAGTTTCCTCATGCAAAACCTCGCGTGGGCGTTTGGATATGTAATGAGCACATAGTTCAGGATGAAAACAAGTTTCGTGGAAGAGCCAAGTAACGCCAGAAAAATGAAAGCAATACAAACAACAACATGGCACGCAGCCATACCAGCCAGCTCGTGGGCCAGCCGGATCTCACGTCCTCCCCGGAGCTGCGGAGCCGATCAGCTGTTGGAAAAGGAGACCTTTAAAGACAAGCGAGAGAGGAAATAGCATTGGCAGCACAGGCCACTGCATGTTTCCTTCCAAAGCAGGACAGAGCCAAGGACATTAGGCAGAGCTGTAACATTTGGGGTCTCGTTGCTCAGCCATGAAGCAAGGCAGAAACCTCAAGTGGGCTGCAGTTGTGTAAACTCCCATTGTTCAGGGAACGGAAGCGGAGCGCTGGCCCGGCGGGGTATTGTCCTACCAGATTTTGGCGGTGCTCACCTAACCGAGCTCCTCCTGCAAGGCCAGGGCCTCGTTTAACTCATGGTGCAAGGGGAGTAAAACCTCCTGCCTGCACCAGACCCAAGCTTAGAGCTTCCTCCCAAGCCAAACCCCTGCTGCCTCCCATAGCACCTTCAAAGGAAAATGTTTCTAACCTGTGGGSAAGGCTGGAGCAGGACCAGAGGGAATTCCAAAAGCTCCTCAAACTGGCCTCACTCATCTTCATYTCTCATTTTGATGACATGATGGAAAAAAGTGGCAAAGCTCATTGAGACCCATTTCCTGTGGGACTGCCATGCATACCCACATGAAAAAGGGACGGGAACAAGCCTTAAAACCAGATGATGTTTCATTTCTCCCCTTAGAGAGAGGGATCATCTGTGCCTCCTTACAGTGCAGTGAAACAACACGTCCTTCAGCATAATAAAATACCCCTTCTGATCTAGGCCCCAGTCCAAGCATCTGCTCCTGGGCTAAACACTCCAGTACCTGCTTGAGTCCTCTTCACTGCCTCTTGCAGCATCCGTCCTTTGGTTGAAGGCTTAAATCAGTGAAAGACCTCGCTGACAATCCAGAAGATTGAAAAGAGCCYGAAATGCCAGCGCCTCCATGCACACATTGGCAAAATTCTCTGCATAAAAGCCAGCTTTAAAAGGCTTGTTTTGCAAAGCACAAGWGTGCATTTTTTTCGAATCAAGGTCAGTAACTCAGCTTCATTCACTAGTCTCCAGCTGCAGAACAACATGCCCCAGACAGTGGAGGAAAGTGTATCTGAGTCAGAAGATGCCTTTTAAGGGATGCAAGTGGCTCTGAGCCATGCTGGGGAAAGATCTCCTTGGTACCCTGGCATGCTCAGCCCTGTCTGAACTGAAATAGGGCACCCRAGGGCAGGGAAAGACAGAGAGATGGGAATGGTGGCACAAATCACACTCACACTCTCCATCCTTTGGTAAAATCACAGGATGATTTGAGCTGGAAGGAACYTAAAGATCATCTAGTCCCAACCTCACCTGCTATGAACAGGGATACCTTCCACTAGATCACATTGCTCAAGGCCTTATCCAGCCTGGCCTTGGACASTGCCAAGGTTAGGTCATCCACATCCTCCCACTGGTGCTCCAGTGCCTCACCACCCTCACATTAAACAACAGTTTTCTAATATCTAGCTTAAATTTCCCCTCTTTCACTTTGTACCCATTACTCYTTGCCCTATCACTACAGTTCCTGATGAAGAATCCCTCTCTGACTTCCCTGTAGACCCCAYTCAGATACTGAAAAATTGCTATGAGATCTCCATACAACCTTCTCTTCTCCAAGCTGAACAGCCCCAACTTACTCAGCCTGTCTTTGTGAGGGGGATGTTCCTGTCCTCTTGCCAACTTTATGGCCCTCCTCTGGACTTTGCTCAAACMATACCATGTCCTTCTTTTTTTGGAAAATGCAGTTTTCCGACGTCACTCCCATGCCACTGCCTCTGTGCCCACAGTGTGACGCGCCACCACGCTCAGCTCCACTCAACAATTCAACACTCGTAGGAAGCAGACTAGACACTCCCAGCTGTGCCTCAGGCTAAAAATATTTACTCATCTCTTCCCCCCCAGGCAGGTGTGTTCATCCCAGGCAGGACTGCTCCCACAGGGATGCTCTTCCACGGCAAGCACTCACTGCTCATTGTACACTGCAGAGCGCTGGGGTGTTGTGATGATACCTCTGAATCACCCAAAGAGAGCTCTGTCCTGTGTTTCAGATGCAAAATGTTCCTTGGAATTCAATAGTTGCTATAGTGCCTAATTACACATTTTATGGCGTACTTAGTCACAATGGCTAGAGCTCTTGTTACTAGACTTGAGCTCCTTCTGTTGCTAAAAAGCTCCTCTTTTTGCTAAATGTTTTCTCTCTGCATTAGAAACAGTGTATTGCAGCTTTTTTCCCTCCAAAAATATCCCAAATTCATGGAGCACCAGTCATCAAATTGATAGTGGCAAGCTTGCAAACCTCTTTCTATCTGTGATGCTCCACAAAGCTCACCAAAGTCAGCTCAAATGACAGCAGCAAAACATTTCCCAGGATCCAGGAGCTCTTGAGCACTGATACTGGCAGCACTGCTGTCTGTGGTTTGGAGACAAGTCACAWTGTCTGCTTGGGGCATCCACACCTTCCCCTGAGGGCTTACAGAGAAGGTGGACTCCTCTTCCCAGAGGATGATTCAGCCCACCATAGCTGGACACGTGTTGTGTGAAGCTGAATCACTCTCCTGAGGTGCTGGTCTATCAAAGCACATTCTAGAGGGGCTCAGCTTTATTGCAGATGGCTGAGATGGGTAAGACAAACCCCATGCTCTGCATTCCTCCTGTAAACTGGAGGAATTCAATTGGAATTGACTGGAAGGTCACACCCCACCTAAGGTACTATGTTYGTCTCTGGAGCCCCCAACATAAGAAGAACATGGAGCTGTTGGAGCAAGTCCAGAGGAGGCCATAAAGATGCTCCAAGGGCTGGAACAGCTCTGCTCTGGAGCCAAGCTGGGAGACCTGGCAGTGTTCATCTGAAGAAGATAAGGCTGTGGGGGGACATTAGATCTCCTTCCAGTGCATAAAAGGGCTCCARGAGAGCTGGAGAGGGACCTGGGACAAGAGCATGGGGTGACAGAACAAGGGGGAATGGCTTCCCACTGTCAGCAGGCAGGGCTAGATGAGATATTGGGAATAAATTCTACCTTATGAGGGTGGGGAGGCCCTGGCACAGGTTGTTCAGAGAAGCTGTGGCTGCCCCATCTCTGTCATTGTTCAAGAAGAGGCTGGACAGGGCTTGGAGCAACCCAGTGGGAGGTGTCCCTGCCCATAGCAGGGGAGTTGGAAAGAGATGATCTTCAGCATCCCTTCCAACTCAAACCATTTTCTGATACAGGCACAGGGAATGTTCTCCACTGTATAGGACAGGACTGGTCTGTCCCCTATTGACCTCTTCTTGTGCCTGGTTTTCTTCACAAGGAGAACGAACCTAAGTACTTAATTGCCTACTTTCTAAGGAGTCAGGCAGGATAATTAACTAATGTTTGGATAATGTGTCATGGGGTAGGAGTGCTAAGTAGTGTTCTGTCAGCAGCACAGTGGGAAAGTGAAGGACTCAATCCTGGTTTTCAGCCGGGAATGTCACAGTCTYCCCTAAATCCATTGTTCCTGTTAACTGGTTTGCTGAGGGCAGGGAACTTGGGCAAAGTGTTTAAAGGAAGAGGATGTCAGGGGACAGCAGAGAGCTGTTTGTGGTCCAGAAGAACAGTCAGAAAAACTGGGWGAATTTTGGAAAGAGAAAACTGCCAATGAAGCCAAAAGCAGGAAATATGCCTGAGACTGCACAGAAAATCCTTACATTTATAAGTGTGGTGTAAATATTCAACAGCAATATCCTCTGAGTAAAAAAAGTACATCAGAGAAACTTTTCTTGCACTGCACTTATTGCACACAGGCAACGCAGTGGGAATTATGGTACAAGGACCTATCTAACTCACCCTGGAGATTGAATCAGACTCAGCCCAGCAGAGATTTCACATCTTTAATTTWTATTACTGTGCAAATTACGTTATGGATGAACTTCAAGCCCTCCTCATGTCCGCTGATCATAATTGATGAGATTTCAATCTCACTTCTTGAAGTTAAACATCTGAGAGACACTTTGGTTAATAGTTTGCCTTTCAGAGCAGTGCATTAGTTCTCTTGTGCTCCTGTCTGCTTAATTTAGAGCGAGTGGCCAAGAGTGGTGCAATTAAGGAAGGAAGAATCTTGGGCTGAAGCTCTCGGTGCTTTCAAATGACCAGCAGACCCTTCAGTGCCAGCTTGTTTTTTTACAGTAGCTGGAACAACACTTTCCATGACTCACTGCTAATTATGCTCTGGATTTGCAAACAAAGGTTTTTAACCTGTTCTGATTTCATATGAAAATTATAAAATTCAGTGCTCTCCCAGTGCTCTCTTAGGATGTTCTATCTCACCTCTGCAAGCCTGACTATTGCCAGGCCAATCCAGGGAGGCACATTCTCCCTCTGCCTCTCTTCTAAAACAGCCCAAGGTTTCTCACTCTCTTTAGTTATTTTCTCCTCTTGAGAACAGTCTCATGCTTTGATCTCTGCAGAAGATGACTTTTGCAGTGAGGCTGTTGGGCTCTCCCTGTTTCCTGTGGAGTGTCCAGCCACAGGCCACATGGAGATGATGCCAGCTCCCATCCCTTTTCCTTGGAGTGGCTTGGCCAGCTGCAGACCATCTCAGCAGCTTCTCCCAAGTGCTCTGCATCCTGTACAAACTTCTCACTTGGAATCTCCACAGCCAGGAATAGGGAGAGGACAAACCACAGATAACCTGGAACTGATCCTCTCCACCGCGGGTGTTCCCTGATCTTTCGCACAGAGATCCATAAGGAGCAGTAATGCCTGACCTCTGGAAAAGGAAAGCCCTCACTTTCCTTTCACTTCCCAGGCTGACAAAATGCAATTAAATGGCCACGCACATGAAACATCCACATGCCAAACCCACCAACCCATCSCAGCACTTCCTGGGGAGAGGTTGTGCCCAGTCTTCAGTCTCTGAAAAGCTGCTTTATTCCAGASCATTGCTTCCTGTTGTGTCTGTTCCTAGTTTTGTTGGGGGAAATACTGGCAGCAGTTCTGGGAAGGGCAAGGCTTGGGGAAGGATATGCTTGTTCACCAAGGTCACCCTCCATGGCCATAGATGCTCCACTTAAGACCCTCTAGCACTAAGGCACAAGTGGAAAATAAGGGGAACATACTGCTCCCATGAAGAGAGATGAATTTTTCTTCCACTTAAGGGAGAAATAATATTCTATAGAGGAATAAGTATTTTCACTCAGTACAGGTCATTCAGGGATCTCAAGCTGCATTTTACTGTTGCCCCAGCAGCAAATCCACCCAAACAGACTCCTCTGTTCTGTCCAGRGCCCAACCCCATCCCCACCAGAAGATGTTTTGGGAGGGGCTGGACTGACACATGTTCAAGGGCTGTTTTTATCTACAGATCCAGAAATTCTCAGTCCATTGCAGGACAGTGCTTCCATTTTCTGGGAAGAGAGGAGAGCCACATACCCAGCAGGAGGCTTGTTTTATCCCAGGCTCAGCTTCTCCTTCCTCATCAGAAGCAATTTCCCAGGAGCCACAGACAGGCGTGGACTGATGCCTGAGCCCTCCACGCTCTGCTGGTCCCTGTGGTTACATGGGTTTGCAGTTTGCTTCCTGGGAAAAGGAGGGAAGCAACGGTCCTGTGAGTGCTGGAGGTTTGGGATGGATTCATGCTCACAGGCATCATCTCTGTGGGCTTGGCAGGTGGAGCTCAGAGGTTTGTGGGATGGGGGAGTGCCATCCCTGCTGCTTTCCTGGCCTTTCCCCAMATCCATGGATTGACTATGAGACTCAGGGGCCTCCCCACATTGCTGAGAGGAAGGACTCCCTCTACAGAGGTGCCAGAAGGGAAGGGATACACAACACAAAGTCAGAGAAGAGAGATAGGAGTATGACCCAAATCACCACATCCTTCAACATGAGCACCTGGAAAAGCACAGTCCAGAGAGTATCGGCCCCAACATGCGCTGCAATAAAACAAGCTCCCTCCTAACACCATTCCAGCACAGATATTCCCTTGCTGTTTTAGACTGGGACATAGAACAACGTTCGAGTTGTGTCCTGAAGTGCTGCTGCAAGCCAGGCAAATCCCAGTTTCTCCTGATTCTGGTGTAACAGGAGGGASACCAAAAGGCAGCTTTCCCTTCTCCAAGTCTTAGCACTTTGAAAGAGACTTCTCTTCCTGCGCAGGTCATTCCACATCACCTGCTGGTGTATTCCTGTTTGCCCAGACTTAGGTGTGGAAATTCAAGCTCCTTGGTCACTGCAGGGGGTGAAGGAGTTTGCTCTGCATAAGCCCCAGGTTAAGAGCCTTTGTGCAGACACCTTGTTCCTGGGATTTGTCTCAATGGGCCCTAAGTCTGGCTGTGTCCTTCTGCAAGGTGAGGCCCTGATCCCATAGGAGCCCTCCAGTTCACCCTCTTTATCTTCCCTGAGACCCTTAGATCTGCCCTTGGCCTTGAATCCAGTCATCTTTGGCAAGGATGAGAAACTTGGCTCCATGCAAAACTGAAGGAAACTCAAGAGTGTGTTGTAACCTCATGGAGTATGTCCCTACACATACTCCAAATCTACAGATTTGCTCGTGATTCCCAGCTTGCTGTTTGTCCTGGATGTCTGGGGAGCACCTATCACCCATAAGAGCTGCAGAGCCCTGAAAATGAGCCCTGGAAAGGCAGAACAGCCCTGCCTCCTCCACCAGGACAGCAGCAGCAGACATGCCCCCCTGGGAATACACAGCTCTGAGAGTAAAAATAACAGGTCTGGAAATGGAAAAGGGCAAAGCAAGCAGGTTTTCTGGAGAAAAGGGAAGGTGGAGAGATGAGCAACAATACAATTCTGAGCTGGGGGTGGATCCTACTGAGCAGTTAGGGATCATTGAGGCTGAAGAAGTACCAGAGACATGGGTCTGCCTCTGGAGGACAAGGACTGCCAGGTGTGTCCCTGCTCTGTCACATTGCCTGGGCAGTGCTGGAGGGGATGGCCACRAAAACCACATTCCAATCATGCTCTGAGCCCTGTGCAAAGCTTTCCCCTCCCAGCACCAGCCCCACCGACGTCCTCTCCAGCTCCTACACGTGTCCTTCCGTGCTGCCCCATCCCATGAAACGGTGAAGATCACAGCACTGGGCAGAATGGAGATGCCAAACCTGCCCATGGTGGCTGAAGTACCTCATGTCAAGAGTCATTCCAGCCACCCACTGCTGCTGCTGCCTGCTTAGACCTCGGCTTCCTCTGCTGCCAGCGAGCAGCAGTCACGGCTGCGTGGGCATCCAGAGTGTGCGGCTGAATGCGGAAGCAGTGAGTGGTTAAAAAAGAAGGTAATTCCAAGAATATGCTTGTGTGTGGTAAGCAAGGACAATGTGTACTCCCGACTGCTGAGAGAGTGACCTTTTAGAAGTGATGGAAAACCAGGCAGATAGCTGGGAACTTGGAAAAGGAAACGGAAAGAAGAGCAATCTCGGAAATTTTTACCTGGCAATTCTGACTTCGGTCCTGAACACAGTAAGGGGAAAGGCAGGAGTGACATCAATCTCTGACCAGCAAAAGGATGATGGGATAACAAAAGTTAAGGAGTAGGGYTATTGAGAATGCAGAAATTGAGAGATTTCTTATCATTTTGTAAAATGAGTATATGTGGGAACACCGTAAGGCAATAAATCAACTCATCAGTGAAGAGTTTGATGTAGCATCTAAAAAGGCTTTTTATTTTTTATTTATTTTTAATTAATTTCTCTTGGCTTGCATCTGAACATCGTCATGCAGGCTGAACATTGAAATCTGAAGGTCCTCTTGGGTGGCCACGCGGAATCTTGATTCCTCCCAGATAAAGTTTGTGTGTTTCTGTTAAAGACCCCACCCCTCTGCTGAGGCCGGCGCTCTGCAGACATGAAACCACTGCATTCATCTGCTTCCTCCAACCTCAGTGCAGATAAGACTCGACAAAACACCGCATCCTGCAGGATGGAGGCGGGAAGCGAGAAAGCCAGCGAGTGACTCATCCCAGCCTTACGGGCAGGAGTTGCCTGGGATCTGCGCTGTGCAGGAGGCAAAGAGCTGTGCTAGGGGCTTGCAGAGAGCTGGTGCTGGTCCTGCAGGAATCCTGGAGCCTTCCCAAGGATCACTCTGTGCTAGCATCATCATCATCATCATCATCAAGAAAAATCATAGAATTAATCATAGAATCATAGAATGGCCTGGGTTGGAAGGGACCTTAAAGATCATCTAGTTCCAACCCTTCTTCTGTGGACAGGGACACTTTCCACTATCCCAGGTCACTCACAGCTCCATCTGGCCCTGAACACTTCCAGCACCCTGGGCAGCCACAGCTTCTCTGGGCAACCTGTGCTGGAGCCTCCCCACCCTCACAGGGAAGAATTTATTTCCAATATCCAATTTAAACCCACTCTCTGACAATTTGAATCTACTCCCTATTGTCCTGTGTACTCCAGGTCGTTGTAAACAGTCTCTCTCCATCTTTCTTGTTGGTTCCTTCAGGTACTGGAAGAACACAATTAGGTGACCCCAAAGCCTTCTCTTTTCCAGGCTGAACAATCCCAACCCTCTCAGCCTTTCCTCAGGGGAGAAGACCTTCATCCCTCTAATCAGCTTAGTGTCCCTCCTCTGGACTTGCTCCAACAAGTCCATGTCCTTCCTGTACTGCATGCAGAACTCAGCAAAACTATGTGCCAGTCACCACCATGTCCTCGTCTCCCTCTCTTCTCCTGCAGGACCAGAAGCCATCTCTGCTGGTTTTCCATCCAGGAAGAAGTGTCTTCAGAGAGGCTGCAGCAGTGGTTTGTGGCCAAAATCCTACGGGGTGTAAATATAGGCCACACKGCAAGAGAAAGTGGCTTTCCAACTGTGTGGCAAGAATGGTCCCTCATTAAGGAACCAAAACACGATCCATCAAGGCTGTCCCTTGCAACATGCCCAAGTCCTGATTATGGTCATTTTCCTCCCTGCTTCCACTGCATGCCTGGGAAAGGGCTGCAGTAATTAAAGTCTGAATCTCATTAAAACCCAGAAAGTGCTTGGCTTTCTGAGAATCCAATTATCACAAACGCTACGTAACGCCAGTCAGGGCACGGCTTGTTTTTGGTGTTTGGAATTATTTTTGTTAAACATACAAATATGGTGTGAAATCAGATTTTCCAGAGGACATTGCAAATCCAAAGAGAGCACAGTTATAAAAGAAAAACACTTTGGAGAAGGAGGGAGAGGCTGCAAGGAGGAGGAAGTGGGGGGAACATAATGATGCTGCTGAAGAAGTACAGAGCCAAGGTGCCAGGCAGCAAGGATGATGCATATCCTGTCCAAGGTCCTCCAGGGACAATCTGTCTGGGTCTGCATCCCGTGGATGTGGCATGTCCCAGCTTCTGGCTGGTGACTTTAGGCACAGAGCAGTGGCCTGTTGTGGCTCAACTATGTCCCAACTGTCCATACTCACCACATGGCTGCTTGGGTTTCACAGGGAAAATCCTTGAGTCAATAGGTCCAGCATCTATCCATGAGATGGGCAGAAGATGGGAAATTACATGAGCTGGGCAGCAGGAAATGAAGCTGCTCTTCCCCTCCCTCCTCAGCATAGCAAGCCCTACAAAAATGCATTGTGGGAAGCAGAACCCTGCCACTTTCCAAGGAAATTGGTCTTTCTCAGAAGARCTTGACTGTGGAAAGGGAAGAGATGGGGTCTCCATCCTTCACTAGGATGGGAGCCTTTCTAAGCACACAAACTGTTTGTGTCAGCACACCTAGAACCAGTCCCTGTGGCCATGCACCATCTCTGTGGGCCTTCCCCCAAACTCTGGTGAGCTGCAGCATCTCCAGATCCCATCCAAAACATCCTTCTCCTCTGCTCCCAGCTGATCCCTGGGCTGCRACCCCAGGGTTTTACCGACAGTGAGTGGCAGCATCCATGCAGCCAGGGGTTGTGGAGCTGGAATTGGCAGTGGAATTTGGGATACCTGGCTTTGCTGCTGAGTCCCCAGGGGAAAAGGCACTTCACTGTTCTGTGCCTCAGTTTTCTCAGCTGTAAAGGTGTATTAAAWCATTTGCTAATTTGTCGGGTGCTGACAACCTCCAGCAGTGACAGCAAGGAGCACTGCCAACCTGGGGGAAAGGTGCTGGTTCAGTGCAGAACAGTGCCATGGCTTTCATGGCACACTCTGTCTGGCATACATTGCACTTATGTAACATTTCTTAGCACTCAGTCGGCACTTCACATCTTTAACTAATTACACACRTTTGAACCAGTTACCAGCGTGAGCAGAAAAACATCCAATAATGATTGAGCTAGAAGCTTTGGACTGATTTCCAGATTTCTTCAAGAATGAAAATTTGCAGAAGGTGAGAAACWGGGTTTTGAAAAAGAAAGGCCAAACAAACAAATGTATTAAAAGAGAAAAAAAAAAAGTACAAAAAGTGTGTCTGCATGGAAGGAATTGCAGGGTGAAACGGCTGACTGCAACTCCTCATGGAAACACCCAGCCAGACCTCAAGCTGCAGCATCTCTAAAGTGCACTTAAAATTCACCTCCTCCTTCTTTTTGCAATTAAACACATATTCTTATGCACCTCGACATTTAAAATAAATAATGACAATTTTTAGCGCTGGCAATTAAAAGCAAYGCTGTTTACATTTTAATGAGCTCCTCGAATGTGACTAGCTCAGCTTCTTTCAATCAGAAATGGATTTAGAAACAAGACATCTTTGAATTCACTTCAGATTTCTGTAAACAGTAGCCCAGCTCTGCTTTCAGGTTCTCGGGGTGGAGGGAACAGAGAGGCAATCTGCGGGATAGAGAACTCTGCACAGCTTTTCTTCCTGGTGGCGATTCTCTGTGGGAGTGCAGAAAAGGAAGTTTGTTTTGGAAGTGAGAAAAATAAAGCAAGGTTTTGTTCCAGAAGAACACAAAAATAAGTAGCATCTGTGCAGCTGGAAGTGCTGCATGTGGCTGTGAAGCCCGTATTTACAGCTGCAAAATGCCAGGTACATTTTTACATCCTGGTAAGACTTCAGAAGGCATCAAAGTGCTACCAAGCTGGTTTCCAAGATGTATTTTCCACCCACCTTTGGCTTGCACTTGGAAAACCATTAATCATGTTTCGGCTCAGCGCCATCCAAGGGTCTTAATTCAGTGTAGTGAGAGTGGATGAAAACTTTACTGCTGATTTCAGTAGAAATAATTGTGTTGTTCCAGCCTGGGTGATACAGGTGGGGTACACTGGGCCCTAGGGCTCGACAGATCAACGCTGCTCCATCTGAACCTCCTCCAAAAATTCCAGGGCAGCAAGCAGCCAGTTGGAGCTGGCACATCTGCATCTCAGATGCAAACCTCTTGGAGAAGAGGTGGATGTCAAAGTACCACTAGAAAAGCTTTTGCTGCTAAATAATTCTGGCATAAACAGCAACTGTGAATAAGTTGACAAAGCGGGCAAAGGAGAGGCAGGTTCAGAAATCCAGCAATAATAGGAGTGGGGTTGGATTTAGTGCTGCTAAGCAATATTCTCCTTCCTGCACCCTCGTGCTGCTCAGTGACAAGGTGTCAGCATTTCTGACTCACAAAGAGACTCCAGCTTGCACAGGGCAGCAGGAAAGACTGTGGAGGTAGGATGAGGATTTAATGCTCTTTTGGGGAAAGCTCTCATAGAATCATAGAATGGCCTGGGTTGGAGGGGACTTTAAAGATCATCTTTGATTCCATACCCTTGCCATGGTCAGGGACACCTTCCACTATCCCATGTTCCTCCAAGCTCTGTCCAACCTGGCCCTGGACACTTCCAGAGACAGGGCACCCACACCTTCTCTGGGCAGTTTAGCCAGGGCCTCACTACCCTTATAGTAAAGAATTTCTTCCTAATTTGTAGTCTAAACTTACCCTCCTTCATCTTAAATTCTGCCCAAAAATCCCTGTTTCCAGTGATTTCAGCCCTGGCAAGCTGGTAAGGGAAAAGGTAAAGAGGCACTGCAGCTCCTGAGAGGTCTAGCTCTGAAAAATGCATTTTCTTTGTCTCTCTGCTTTAGTTTCCTTCTACAAACAKCACTCCTTAGCATGGGGTTAATTCAGGGAAAATGCCCTGTAAAGACCAAGCATTGTCATGGAATTGGGAGAGATAAGACAAGTCTCTGTGATTTTAAAGATAATAGAGCATCCCTGCCATGGCTGAGGGTGCAAGGAGAAGGAATGAGGTATTTGGGGTGTCTGGGGTATTCCCATGGGGAAATGACTCCTCTGTTCAGGAGAAAAAGGCTGTAGAGATCCTTCCTTGGGTGATTCCTGGTGATTCCTCATGGGGGTGGCTTCTGGTGAGTGAACCTCCAGGCTTGTCCCTGCCAGCCCCAACATCCCAAAAACCTGAGACCTTCCCTCACTGCTGGTCTCCTCCAGCCTCACAATAARCAGATAAATTAGTGAGACCTTCAGGGGCTTTGTGTTAACTCGTGGACGCCGCGGGCTGGGATCTGCTGGGTGCACACAGCCAGAATCACACCCTGGCACTGAGTCACTTTCAGAGAAATCCATCAACAGCCAGGCTCTGGGAAAGGAGAACAACCTGGACGGAGCCAGTCCATAGGGAAATGCAGTCTGCAGGCTGACATCACTGCTCCTGTTTGCCCAGTGAGGCGATGACCACCGAGTCCGTATGATTTAGCAATTATTCCCCATGGCAGGGCTGAAATCTGATACTGAAATCYCAGTTTAATCATCACAGTGATTGGAGCGGGATTTTTTTCCCATTTTTTTGTGCTTTCTGTGTAGTAGGGGTGGTTATTTCAGGCAGAGATGGGCATCCCTCAAAATCCTTCTGCATTTGGAACTCTCATCCTTTCCCCTTCTACAGAAGGGGATGAGTGTAGAAACACTGGCACAAAACATGTCCTCCCACCAAGGCCAGCACAGGGGACGTTTTACCCAAAGCCAGGAGTCTCACTGCTGTTTTGGGAGCAGCCCTTGCCAGTGTCTGTCTTCAGGACCCCATGCTCCTGGCTGCCCAAGGTGAGGACACTGCCAGCAGGGACCAATTCCTGGTGTGACGGGGCAGAGCCTGAAGGCAGCACGGCAAGTGCAGGAGAAACCAGAGCTGTCACAGCTGGTTACAGCTGCCTGCCCTGAGCTTGAGCTGCTTTGAATCTTCCTTGGATGCTTTGAAAAAGAACCTGTGGCTCATTGGCTCCTGTTGTGAGACTGAAGGATCACCTCAACCTCCCAAAAACAACTAGGCTGCTCTGTCTTGCTGCTTCGAGGCTGCACTTTGCTTTTACATTTTTCCAGCCAATCCTCCACCCAGGCCCTGCTTCTCTCCAACTCAGCTGCTCATCCCAAAGTAAGGATCCAATGCAAGGATCCAAAGCATGCACTCATGTGATGAGCTACACTTTGGAAAACCTTCCTAACCCTGCTTCCTCCAGACTGGAAATGGATGGGAAACCTTGGACATGCAGCTTGTGAATGGAGTTCAGCTGGGCCACAGTGAGGATTGCATAAAGAAAGAAAGAAAAKAAAACAGGGATTTGAGGGGGTTTTAAGTCTCTGCTTGAAGGGACAGGAAAAGCCAGAGGTGAGGGAGAAGGCTGGAAAATCCCAAGGAAGGGTCTACCTAGGGCTGCAGTCCAAGAGTTTGTCTGACATAAAAGTTGTCCAAGGCTGCGTCTCAAGAGGCTCCTCAGGGATGGGGAGCCCTGGGCAGATGTGCACTCCAGGATCCAGCTGTGTMACTGGACATGCTCCTCCTCCAGCCTTTCCTCCCCACCCCCCAGCTGCTCTAGCCCTTTCAACACAGAGCAGCATCGCTCCTTGGAGCAATTTGGGATCAGAATGATACACCACAGACACCGTGGTGCAGACTGTCCTGTGCTGCTGGGGATGGTAACAATTACCCAGGGCACAGTGACGTTTCCAGCTGGCACAGCCCTCTGCAGGGTGGACATCTGCCTGTGGATGGAAAATACRGGGAGATAACCACATGGGAGCCTTTTGAGACAGCTAAGAATTGCTGGGAGGAGGAGAGTGAGCCAGGCAGCAAAACAGGTTGGTCTTCACTGAAGGATTTAAAGGGGATTTACACCCAAAAAGGAAGTATGATGGTAAGTGAGGAAGAAAAAGACATTATTGACAAGACAAGAGGGCCAATATTCTGAATKATCCTTAAAATCCTGTTCTCCAAGTGCAGGGAGAAAGAGGAAAAAGGCATTCTTGAGAAACTTTATATTTAAGAAACCAATCTGTGTGGGTTGCAGACATTCAGCATTCATTCTCAGTTGCTAACAAGAGGTTTCTTTAATGAACATATTGATCCTTGGGTGGTTGCATTTTAAAATCCTTGGACAATGTGATCCTGAGAGGCAGAAGAAAGGAAAYGAGGTGGTGATTTAAAACAAAGAAAGGGAGAATATAATTCTGACAATCACCAGCCTATAAAAGTAGCAGAACAAATATTCTCTAAAAAATCATGATGAAATATTTAGAGCTTGGTTCTGTCCACACAATAGTGTCAATGGGGAGAAAATTTGCAGAAGCCAGGTGCTGAATAAAATTACCATGAGACAACAGTCAGACTCAAGGGATTATGGGCAYAGAAAACTGCCAGTTTTCTCTTTTCCAACTTTTTTTGGTGCAAAGAGAAATGCTGCTAGAGAACGGCATGGCCAAAGGATGAAAGCAGTGCGGCCTTTTATGAACATGTGTTTTTATTTTGACTAATGTATTTTGCTTCTTTGTCTTAGGAAATACAAAAATTAGGGAAAAAAAGCCTTGGTCTGAAATGTGGTTTATACAAACTGAAAACACATTGGGATGCAGTCAGTAATCCTGAACAGGAGTGGGCTACATGGAGCAAGGCCCAGTTACCAGGGCAGAACAAGAGTCAGGGTTAAAGATCAAGTTTCATTAACATCTTTGCTAATGATCTGGAAGGGGAATGCATAAAAYGAGATACACAAAGGATGGTAAATTTGAAGCAGTTTGGTAAATAATGAGTTGTCTCTTGTTTTCTTGTGAACACCTGGAAATTTCCATCCAATATCAAGCGGTGTTGAGCACACTGAAACATCTCCTCTTGCTGAGTGACATCTCCATTACTCACCACTTAGCCCACTCAGTGTCTCTTTTTAACCCTCCCAATTTACTTACGGGCATATTTCCCAGGTCTTGCTGCAGACCCAACCCTGGGCTGATATTTAGAGAGACATTTCTGGAGCAAACAAAGCAGCCCAGCACACGCAGCCACCTTCTCCAGGTTCATTCTCCTTTCCCCACCTGCAATGAACACTGCTGGAAAGGGTGATGATGATGAGCACTGTGGCTTCAAACGTGTGTTCCACCCCGCTTCTCCTCCAGTGCTCTGACACAACGTGGCTTAAACTGGTCCCCCCCAGCTGCCTCCAAGGTCTGTGCTGGCCTCATGTTCCTCTGGCCGCCTCCTCTTTGCACTATTTGGGTGATTCACGGCTGTTGCTCAAGACCTTTCCATCCGTGAGGGCTTGAGCAACAGCCGTGAGTGGCTGGAGTGGCCTGATCCAGGTCCCTGGAGCACTGAGCCGAGCTCTCTGGGCCATCAGGAGACAGGGAGCAGCAGGGGACAGGGATCTGGCAGCATCTGTGTCCTCTCTAAGCAGGCTAGAAGGACACAGGATGTTTCTGGGGAGGATTTCATGGCTTTTTGTCTTTTCTCACAGAACAAGCTCAGTGGTGGAAGGGAATCAGAGAAAGTGTTACCCTCAGTAARAGAACCAGGAGTCACTATGGGAAGGAGACTCCTTCATCTGTCCATGTTCTCAGGACCTGCTGGGAAGGGAGAGAGGATTGCAGAAGTGGTTTTCACCTACATTTTCTATGGTCCCAAAACCTCATTCTCTCTCCTGGCTGTGTCTGCCTGTGGCAGATGCCCTGGTCAGAGCATGACCAGCTGTCCTTGAGGCTGCAGCACCATGGTCTCAGACACCAGCAGCACATCAGGAGCAGAAGGCCCGAAGAAGTGAGGGACATAAAACATTGACACCCTCAGGTCTGCAGGTGTGGTGGGATCTGGTCCTCAGGAGGTGCATTTTGCAATTCCAGAGCTTTAATAAAACTTTAAACAGGAGGTAGGGGTTGCAAACTCTGTCATCACTCACTGGAATTCTTGAGTGCCCTTGAGGTGGAGGAGGAAGAAACTTGGAGAGAGCAGAAATAATGGATACAGTGACTGATGAGGGGACCATGAGCAAAATTACCAGGTCTGGTTGGGTCAGCTGTGGAGGCTGTACCCTGCACAGGGCAGGAGCAGGCAGTGTGGGGTAAAACTTTCTGGAGAGACAATATTTATCCAGTTTGGTTTGAGACTGTTTGAAGCYGCTGGATAATTTGCTCCCAAACAACCAAACAAACAGAGGAAAAAGAAATGCATGTGAATGGATCCAAATGTCTCCTTATGGTGTGGGGTTTCTTCCCTTCTTTTTTTTTTTCCTAATGAAATTTGTGGATTTTATGTTTGCAGCACATCAGGGCTAATTTTAGGAATTATTTTTTTTAAATAGCTGGGGGGGAAGCGGAGGGAGGGTTGCAAAAGATAATGCATGGTCTTCATCCCCAAAGGCTGAACCTTTGGCTTTCCTGCCAGAGAAGCAGCAATCCCTAAGGTGGGAGGGCAGGCTGTCAGCACGGCCCTCCAACCAAGCCATGATCCTCAAGCAGGGCAGGGGGCCAAAGAAAAATTCTGCCTCCAAGCACGGGAAGCMGGGTGGCCCTCCCAGGGAAAGCAGCTCYGGGATTACCAGAAGCTGGTGGGACYTTCTGTCTGGTACCTCCTTGTCCCCCCCAGCCTCCAAGGGACCKCCTGGCTCAGCAGGGATAACACAAAGCACAGCTGACCCTGTCCCCTCCCTTCACGCTGCTCC
Organism: Cardinalis cardinalis; assembly: GCA_014549065.1. Classification (NCBI taxonomy): domain Eukaryota; kingdom Metazoa; phylum Chordata; class Aves; order Passeriformes; family Cardinalidae; genus Cardinalis; species Cardinalis cardinalis. The sequence continues at coordinate 690,249 of JACDOX010000253.1, forward strand.
CCCGGGCCATGCTGGAATTGGCCACAGGCACCTCGTTCTCTGACTCAGCCCTTCTATCTGGGGAATTTATGGCTTTTCCTTCCTGCCAGCCCTAGTAAATAACCCTGTCATCTGACTGGCTTTTGGGAACCGACCAGGAGCAGGAGCCTTGCTGGCAGGCTGAGAGAAGGAGCTGCACCCAAGCAGGAAGCAGCACTGCCAGAGCTGGGGGTCCCCAGCAGGACTCYCAGTCGTGGCATCACTGTCCCCTCCACTGTGGAACTCTCACCATCCCCAGTGAGACCCTCACCCACGGCACCACCATTCCTGGTGGGATCCATGGCATCAACATCCCCAGCAGAATGCAGAGCCAGGAGCAGGGGGTCTAACCCAAAGTGTTTCCCCACTCAGGAAGGGGAACACTGGGCACAGCTCTGCTCCCACACCTCTGACACCTGGCTGGGATTTGGCTTTTATTTTCCTTTTGCTTGGAACATCATCCATGAAACTAGAAGGAGGGCAGGAGGGAGTGGGGGCATTGAATAAACAGAGGCCATGGAATAAACAGATCTCCATCAGCCACRTGCTTCAGCACTGCTGGTACCCCCTCTGCTTCCTCATTCACCCAGTGGGAGCTGCCCAGGTAGAAAGTTGCTTTCACCCAGGGCATCCCAAAGAGCCAGGGGCTCCAGTGGGCTAAGCAGAGCAGAGAGACCCGGGTTCTGCCTGGTGGGCACCTCATTGCTCCAGAACAGATCAAAGTCACCTCCACAGWTTCCCTATGGCCAATTCGGGCATCCTGGCTTGCCCCCTGGAGGCGGCCCCAAGCACTTGGATGGAGRCAATGAAAACGATGCTGGCAGCAACAAGTGTGAGGATGAGCTGATAGAGAAGTTCAAGCACCTTTGAAGGGCTGTAGGGAGAAATATGCACTTTTGGGCTGTTGAAGCAGCTCTTTTGGATAGATGGGACCGTGCTGGACTGGGGATGGGATGAGCCAGAACTGAAATCCTGTGCTAAGCCGAGTCGTGTTTCAGGACGGATGCTCATCCATCCCAGAGCACTTTCTCCCACTAGGGAGCTCAAAGTTAATGGGAATTTCGAGCAGGATGATCAGAGAGGTATTTTAACTCCCTGTGGTGAGGGAGGTCAGGCTGAGCCTGCTGTGGAAASTGCCATCCCTGTGCCAGGAATTATGTGCTGCATCCTCCTGGCATGGGCGTGGGGAAATGCCTCTTCCTTCCTGGCCTTTCTCTCCCCTGTCATCACCTCAGCAGGCTTTGAGGACTGCTCCAACACAGGGTCTCTGCTCCCTGTGTCATTGCTGGAGMCTGGATGCCAATGAAATGCCATCAGGCAATGAGTGCCATGTTTCCCCCTCCCCTTCCAGGAGTTTGCCCTTTGGAGGGTCTTCTAAGCAGCCCCTCCTCACAAGACTTTTTTCCCTGTTGTCTCCTGCACCATCCTGCTTTCCCCAGCATCCTCACATTACTTGTCACCAAGGCTGCCATTCTCCATTTAACAGCCCCACAGCCCCCAAATCCCTCTCCTCCCTGCCATGGGGCTGTACAACAATCTCAGCTGGGGAACTGATCCAGCACAGAATAACCTTGCAAATAAAACCCCTCTGAAGGCCCTGCTTGGACAGCACAGCTGCCAGAGAAATGTTCCTGGGTACTTTAGGAGTGAGGCTGGCACATCCCTTGCATCCACAGCATCACAGAATGGTTTGAGTTTGAAAGCACCTTAAGGATCACCTACTTCCAACCCCTCTGCCATGGGTAGGGACACCTCCCATGAGAAGCAGCCCTGTGCTACTCCTAGAAGGCTTCAGCACACACAGTGAATTGGAGGAATAGCATGGAACAACAGCTGACCTCCAGACCCTGAAGTACCTGTGTGTAATCTTGGGAGCTGGGCTGCAAAGGTGTAAAATATCCTCTGTCTCAYGGCTGAGCATTATTTTACCTTCTCGTGGATGTTGAGCAGCTGATAGTACATAATTAGTTTCCTGTCCAGTGTGCACTTATCGTGTCTGTGTGTTCTCTGCATTGGGTGGAGAGTTCATAAATCAAAAGCTCTCAAGAACTCTTCTGTCCCAAAGTGCTTTCGTGGGCAAGCAATCCCCAAGAGGCCCCGGAGCAGTGATTAATAACACCCATCTCTCTGTTTGGGCTGCTTTAGGGCAGCCTGAGTTACTGTTCTCGCTGAGAAATTCGTAGGTTGGCACACCTTCTCACCCCCAGAAAGCTCAAGGCAGCAAACCCTTGTGAAACACCAGAGTCAAAAATAAGTGAATAAATAAAAAGTGCTGCTGAGAGCCTGATGGAGACCCCGCAAGACAAAAATTGTAAAGACAATCTGCAAATTGCYGCTCTGGACCAGGCTGCGGAGGCAGCCTCTAATCACTAGCCTGATGTAGGGCTGCCTTAGTCATCCTTTATTGATTCCCTTTTCTGTGAATCATCAGCTCCTTGCGGGGAAGGGCTCTCCAGCTCCCCGGCTCGGAGAGACACAAATTACCAGGGGGCAGCAGCACGTAAACAGGAGCGGGAGAGCGGAGATGCCGACGGAGATGCCCTCGGTCATGTGCCCGGCAATTTGGGAAGGAGATTAGAGCTGCTAACCAGGAAAAAAAAAATAAATTGAATTTTCAGTGGGAAAATGAGCCGGGTGAAAGGTAGCAGGCACGCAGAGGAGGCTGCTGGTCTTCTCCACGAGAGAAAGTCACCGCCTGTTCCCTTTGCAGGGAGCAACAGGGAAGGGGTTTCTCCCTTTGATCGAGCACTCTCAGTGCTCTTATTCAATCAGGTGAGAGGCTCCTCGAGTCTGAAGCAGCGGGAGCACGTCGGGAGCAGTGATTTGAGGTCACCTACATCTCTCCAACCTGCCCTGAACCCCGTCGAGTCATCCACGCCCTATCACACCTGACCCATCCCCTCCCCTGCCCTTCCCAGGAGATTGCTCRGCCGCAAGAGCCGAAATTTCCTCCGCTTGCTCTGAGTGTGCACGGATCGAGGGGGCCACTGGGGAAGGATTTGGACCTTTTGGGGGTGTCACAAGGAGAGCAGCCCTTGAGGCAGCTCCGGCCGGAGGCGCTGAGCACAGCTGGCCTCGGGAGCGGCTGCAGAGCATCCCTGGCGCTCTGCGAACACCAACTGCAGCRCCAGCATCGCGGGCGGAGGAACGGCGGGTGCCAGCCAAAAACCGGGGTGCCTTCCTAAACGCTGAGGGCTGCGTCCTTGCGATTAACCCCCAGGACACGGGAAGGGCTGGAGTCCACCCCTGCTCCAGCCTGGGTTTATTCTCCTGCCTTGCCGGGGAGGCAGATGCCGCTGCAAGAGCGAGGCAGGCGGCTCCCCTGCAATCCAGAGCAGAGCGAAGGCGAGCAGGCGCTTCCGCTGCCAGGGAACGAGCTTGAAAGGGATCCAGCGGATAAAGAGATATTCAAAGTTCAGCTAATGAGTGAGATGAGTCACTGGCTCAACGAGACAAAGGTTAGGCTGGAAAATAAAAAGCCCTCGCTGCAAGGAGCGGGGCTGGTGGGGATGCAGAAGGCAGAGGATGGGGCGTAGCTAAAAGCAGCAAGTGCTGACAGGGGCAGAGGGGCAAAGCAGCGGCTGTGGCTTGGTTGTGACCTCGAATTTGCCCCAGATTTGGTCCAGAATGAGTGTGGGGAAGCTGGGAAGGTGGCCGTGGATGTTCAGGCACATCGCAGCCCCTCCAGCCCCTGTCTGGGGTGAAGCACAGCTGTTTGGGGGCCAAGTTATTTCCAAATGAAACACAACAGCCCTTCCTTCACCACCCAGCGCTGATGAGAAGGGACAGGGGATGGTCAGGCATCAAAAAAACACTAATAAATCACTGGGAAGCATCAGCCTACTTCTAATGCTCTCATTGTTACCACTGTGCCCAAAGAAGAGAAATACTGTGGTAAATTTGGATCCTGCTCCAAAGCCATCACCTTCCTGCTCCTTGAGGGTGGTACCCAAAATCCCTGTTAGAGCACCCCTGTGTCAATGCTGAGCAAAACAGAGGAAAAGTTCTTCTCTCCCCATGGTCTTTTACAGTCCAGAAACCAAAAAGCTGCAGCTGATAGCACAGAAGGAGTGTGTGTGGCATGGGGCAGGTGCAGTGCTGAGGGACTTTGCTAGAGATCTCAGGRCTTCATTTTTGGATGGGCTTTTATTTCCTTCCCAAACAGGTTCATCCCARGCCAGCTGAGTTGCCACCTGAACTGCTTCACTGAAAAAACATCCCCCTCCTCCTGAGAAAGTGAGAAAAAAAGAGAAATGGGAAAGGATGTCATGCAAATATTAAATTGGCTGCTTTTGGAGATTTTTATGCTCCTTGACATGCTTTGGAAGCAATAATTAATCACCCACTAGTTTTGCACACTCGAACTGGCTCTGCTTTGCCAGGCCACTGTCCCTGTGCCCACCAAGACCTGTGGGACAGGCTAGAAACAGTGGGATGCACATAAAAATTCCTGGCATGAGGGCTGGTGGTTTAAAACTGGAGGAGGACTGATTCAGATAAGTCATTAGGAATAATTTTTTTTACAATGAGGGTGGTGAAATATTGGCACAGATTGCCCAGAGAGGTTGTGGACGTCCCATCCCTGGAAACATCCAGAGCCAGGTTGAATGAGGAGGGGCATCTTCAACTCAGATCAGAGCTCAGAGCCCCACCCAGCCTGGCCTTGAGTATTTCCAGAAGTGGAGTCACCTCTCTGGGCAGCCTGTACCAGTGTTTTACCACCTTCTTTGATSTCAGAGCTGAATGCGCAACCTCGGAATGAATGTCTGAGCTGGGCTGCCCCAAATGCATCACCTGCACTGGCACTGTTAGAAAAGCCAGCTCAAAGAGGTCCTCCTGCAGCCCCAGGTGCTGTCACTGCCAGGAGCTGGACCTGCTGCTGTCACCAGAGCTGATGGAAGCACCTCTCAAGATGTGAGGAATTGGGTGGGTTGAATAGAGAMAAATGGATGGAGTCATCAGGGAGTTCAAAGAAAATGGTGATAAGTCAAATTGTTCTTAAAAATTATTTCCACTCTAGTGGTTKAAGGCTGCCAYGGATTTCTCTCAAAAGCCCTACTGATGGAGAGTGATTCAAAATAATGCCTTCTGGTAATCAGAGTGTTGGCATTCCTCAGGCTGCACAAAGAGGGCATGAAAAGATTTCGATTAAAATAAAACAATCCCATGACTGATTGATGTTTACAAAATAAAAACGTGGTTAAAAGGTATCCATGTGGACAGAATAAGGCTCCTCACACCAAGAATCCTCAGAGCACATTCACCTCCTCAACATCATCAGTTGTACACAAGGGAATCCAGCCTGCAGCATGGAGCAGCCACAGGCTCAAATCCTGCCCCCACCTCTGCTCCTGCTCCCCTGTGCTGTGTGCAGAGCCCTCCAACAGCTCTAGACTGCAATGATTTGGTTATTTTGGTCACACTCCCACCCAGGGCTTAAATAACGTAGTAACTGAGTAATTGCCCAGAGCAGCTGWGGCTGCCCCTGGATCCCTGCAAGTGTCCAAGGCCAGGCTGGATGGGGTTTGGAGCAACCTGGGATAGTGGAAGCTGTCCCTGCTCATGGCAGGGGGTTGGAACTAGAGGGTCCTTAAGGTCTCTTCCAACCCAAACCATTCTGGGATTCAATGATTCCATGAACGTGCATAGGGGGCTTGGAGAAAAGTTTCCTTGCAACAAAAAGTTTTGCCWGTGCAGATTTCCTTGTGCATCTTGYGCTAATCCTTTCCCAGGRTGGTGCTGACGAGCTTAATAATTTTATAAGAGTGAAAACCTACCAAAATACCCTATTTGTTTTCAACCGTTGGTCTAAAGTGCCCGTAATTAAAGTGGAAGGGAAGGATCTTCTGCACAAAAGTGATGCAGCCAAGCCCTCAGCAGCTCGTGGTGCTGGAACAGCATCATCCCAGCTGTCCCCTGGGAACACCACGGACAGAAAACACCTTCTGAAAGCTTTGAATAAAACACCACTTGTAAGGACGTGAAATACAAATGGGTTTGTGTCTGTAYAGCCAGAGTAAAAATGAGACAAGGAGGCAAATGAAAATAAACAGATCGGGGTTGAGAGCAATTTATGCCCAAGGGATGAGGTGAGGGCTGGACTTTGAGAAGTCAGCACCGTGTTTTTGCCATGGGCTTCAGGGCAGTGAGTGTTTCAACAAACATTTACCCTTTTGCATGCATTTATCACACTTTTTTTCCACCTTCAAGCACGACCTGGAGGAGACTGGCCTTTCTGATGATGGATGAAAACCCTACATTTGTGCCAGAGAGGCGTGAACAAGGAGGGGACCTGATGCAGGGAATCCATTCTGCATCATCTCAGGCACCTGAGAGCATTTAATTCACCCAGATGATGCTCCCAGGCCAAACAGACTCATCCCTTTAACGTGACATTATCTCATTGCTGCTGTGACTCCTGTTATTAGCTTAGAAACAAGCTTTAGGATGGATTGCCAAGGGGATAAATGGGAATACAGAGGTGAAATTAGCAGAGGGAGAGTTTAGGTTAAATGCTGAATTTTCTCCTGGTGGAAATACAGTGAGCTGCCTTCAGCATGTACACTTGGACAAGGCTGAAGATCAGAAAATAAATAGAACAACTCTACACTGGCAGGGATGAGGGCTGGGTGACCTGACATATCTTCCCTCTCTCTATGGTCAGAGCAAAGATTTTGCTTTAATTGGCTTTAACCCATCCATCTAAGTCACTCCCAGTACTCCAGAACGTGAACAACAGCCAAGTTTTTAATATACTCATCCTCATGCAGCTCTGCGGGGATAGGAAAATACCCAGACCTATTTTGTACATGGAAAGCTGAGGCAAAGAGAGACCAAAAGCCTTAACCACAGCTTGCAGGGTGGGATGGCTTCACCCTTGGGTGGGATACAGTGTCCTTTCCCAAGAAATGGCCAAAAGCATGGCACATCCTTTAGGATGCAGAGAATGGCACTGACTGAGGCCAGCTTGAGATGCTGGACCACAGTGTAGAGCAGCATCTCTTGRCTGAGCTGGGTCTGTCCTGGCCAAATTTCAGTGGAGAATTTTCAGGTGCTGTCTGCAGTGTGAGTTCACCCACAGATACCACATGGGCTAGAGTGTGAATCCTCTCTCCAACAGCTAGCTACACATCCCTGCCATAGTCCAAAATCCTGAAATGTGCTCCACTCCACGCAATGAACCAACCACACTCCAGCACTGCAGAAAAATACTGCTGGCAACTTATATAAWATACCTGGATCTTCCATGAGTCACCTGGGAAGCATCTCCCTCTCAGTGATGTATAGCAGGTATATAACTGCTGGATTTGATGCCAATTCACAGCTTGTGTGAGCCCATACCCCACTCAGCAAGGCCATCAAGGGCATTGATCTCCAGCACCTCCAGCAAACACCTGCCCAGAGATAGAGAYACTCTTCCTCCTTCCTTCAACAGAGCTGCTCTTCACTTGGATGTTCTGCATGACTTGATCCACTGCCAGGCTTTGAGCTTTGGTCTTCATCCAGGAGAAGCAGCTACCAATTTCATCAGCTTTTGCCTCAAAGTGTCCAGGCACAGGTTCCAGTGTCGGGCTGATGAACCGGTGGGACCCAAGGTTGGCCAAAGGTGACTCTGTCATCAGCCATGACTCCAGAGTGATGTGTCAGCTCCTCTCCAGCCAATGGCACAGCAGAGGGGGATCCCAGTTTCCCAGGCTCCTGCTCCACTGTGGAGTCACTGCTCCTCATCCCTCGTGGCCTCTTCCCTTGTGGTCACTGAAGGCGATTCCTCGGTGAGACCCCAAGGCGATGCAGTCACTCTGAGCAGGGGAGGACTTTACTCCTGCCCTGTCTTTGCAGCTAGTCCAGGACAAGGTTCAGTGTCCAGACATGAGTGACTGGCAACAAAACAGGATCGTTCTGGGCAGTCTTTGCAAGTCAGCAGTGGCTGGGTTTTGGCAGGGACAGTGGGGACCAAGCCTGGCGCGGGAGCGGGCGGTGACACGGTTGGGCACCCTCCGCTGCAGCCCAAGGGTTGGACCTTTTCCTCTGCACAGTGAGGAGGGATTGTCCTTCCTTGTCCCAGCAGGACTGCGCCAGACTCCAGGGAAAGGGACGATGCTCATCTTCCCTGACTTTGGGGGCAAACAGGAGCCCTCTGCTGCTCTCATCAGCCTCAGCTCCCTTCAGTCACCCGCTAAGGAGAGACACAGCTGCACCTGGAGGCTGGTCTGTCACTTTTGATGCCAACCTTAAAATGAAGCAAATGAGCCCCTGCTGCTGCAACGGGCATTTGTAATGTTATGATCTTTGTTTCTTGTGAGTTATAAAGGTGTTTCTGTGAGAYACTCCACRGCCCACCCATGAAACCAGACCTTTMATGTAAATGGTTCTGTTTGTCCTACAAACATGTCCAGGTCTTTAACGTGTCAAAGCCTGGCATCCATTTAAGGGGTACCACATGTTGAGTTCACAGGATAGTACATCCCTACAAAGTTAATCCCTACAAAAGCTTTTCATTCCTTGTGGAAGTACCTTCTCTCATTTATTACAATGGTCGGCTCAAAATCTGTGGATATGGAGCACAAATCAGAAAGTCCATGAGCAGTCCTGCCCTGGCTCAGCAGAGAGCTCTGTGCAAGCCAAATCTCAAGGTCTCCTTCTCAGGATTTTGCTCCAAATACTTCTTACAGATCTTGAATATCCTTCAGGGCTTTGTTTTTTGCCTCTGGCACAGCGGAGCCCTGGGCACTGGGGAGTCACCAAGGAGATGGCTTTGTTGGCACATGTTCTGCTGCCAGCTCTCAATTTGGCCAAGGCATCCTCTCTGTTGCAGTGCTGTTGGTCCTGCATTTCCACATCACATGGGGAGGAAGGGGACTGCAGACCTTGCAGGACTCTCAGGGGCCACATCTGACRTGCTGGGAAGTACACAAAGATGATGGGTTTCATTACCAAGTTTTAGAGCTCTGGTACCCTCTAAAATGGCTTTATGCAGACAATCTATAACACATCAGGTGCCCTTTTTGTTCAGTTTTGTTTTCCTTAGTTAATACATTTATGAAAGTTTCTCCCTTCAAACAGAGACCCTGGACTGATGGGATTKCAASAGKTGTGGAAAGACAYAAGGTGTTTGTTTCTGTGCTTATCATGGGAATTTCTAATTTCAGTATTTCCTCATCGTCCTTCATCTCATCAGGCTGAGATTATAATTTGTTGTTAGTTCCATAATTATTTTTTGTCTCCTGAACTCTTCAGAAACCCTAAGGAAACCAAATGGGTTTTCTGGTATCTTTGATGGCTTGTTTGTTTAAAAGATTTTTTGGGGAAGAACAAGCAAAACATGGCTGAGTCTAATCTGGAAATTGGATCTTTCAAAAGTGTTCCCCTTCCTGCCTGGCACTCAGCTGAGCTAAGCTGCTCTCTGGAGCAGTTAATTCCACTGAGTGATGGAGACACATGATTTTTAACTTCTAGGTAGCACTCCAGGATGGGTTAGTAAATCACCCAGAGCTTCCCACCAGAAGATGTATTACCTTGCTTTTAACACTGTGAACTCTGGAACAGTTGGGCAGAAGTTTTCTGTGCTGAATGTTTTGTACTAATGCTCAGCCTTCAGCCAAAACCCAGCAGCCACTTCTAAGATCAGGAGTAGGGAAGAGTAAGATGTTTCTCCCTTTAAAGAAAATRTCTGTGGATTTCAGCTGTGGAGTGGGATTGATTGATCTTTGGTTTCCATCATCTTCAAAAATGGCCATTGGCCAGCGTTCAGTGACAGCCACTGAAATCCCAGGGCRCTCAAAGCCCACCAGGTGCCTTCCCTGCACCTGGAGACAGAGCAGGAGCATCCCTGTTCCACCAGGGCTGCCAGGTCCATCAGCTCTGCCGGGTTCAGCCTGGAGCAGCCAAAGAACAACACTGATTAGCTGCTCATTAACTGAGCACAGCACATCCTGAGCACTAAATGAAGCAGCAGCTCAGTGCAAAAAATAGCTCAATTAAGGGCCATCAGGACTCACCCACACAAGGGGGATCATTGCAGGTTGCAGGGATATTTTTAAGCCAGGGTCTTCCCAACTTTCATTTGCTCATCTTTGCTCGGTGAAGGTGTCTCACCACAAAAGTGCCTGRAGTCTTTTCTGCTGAGATTTTCATCTGTGACAAAAAGTACTGAAATTGAGCAGTGAWTTCTTCTTTCCCATGCCCCAGAAGGACCTTGCATCCCCATGTAGGGCAGACCCAAGAAGAGCCACACTCCTTTACCCACAGGAGCAACCACTCTCATTACTCCCAGTGGGCMCCAAGGCAGAACAAACGTTCCAGCAGCACATCCCAAGCGCCTGCCCCGTCCCACCAAATATTTGTCACAGGTCCACCCGTGGTGGCAGGAGTAAGGTGACCCTGCCCTCGCTCTGCAGGGTCCCTGTGTCACCTCCCCTGCTCCAGTTTCAGGGTGGTCACACGGTGCTTACTCAGAGGGGATGAGGTAACACCCCTGTCAGCGTGACGCCATCGCCCTCCCCGTAAAGCACCCTTCTTATYGCCTTCCCAGTCATGTTTTCCTGGCTGGCAGCCCAGCCAAGGGATATGGTAATCTCCAAACGCTATCAGGGCGATCAGCTGAGGCTGGGAYATCTCCCTGTAGTGTTTGTGGTGATAGCATCCATCCCCATGGAATCAAAGAGTCGTTCTGGCTGGAAAACGTCCTGAAGATCATCAAATCATGCAATCATCCAGGTTGGAAAAGACCTCTTGGATAATGAAACCCAATCACTGCTGTGTTTACCACTAAACCGTGTCCTCAAGTGCAAACAGTCTTTTGAACATTTCCAGAAATGGTGATTCCACTACATCCCCAATCCAGCGCCGGACACCTGTTTCAGTGAAGACATTTTTCATGATATCCAACCTACACCTCTCCTGGTGCAATTTGAGGCTGTTTCCTCTCCTCCTGTCCCTGTTCCCCTGGAGCAAAGGCCACTCTGGTTGTCCCCTCCTGTCAGGGAGCTGTGCAGATCCAGAAGGTCCTCCCTGAGCCTCCTTTTCTCCAGGCTGAGCCCCTTCCCAGCTCCCTCAGCCTCTCCTGGTGCTCCAGACCCTTCCCAGCTCTCTCAGCCTCTCCTGGTGCTCCAGACCCTTCCCAGCTCCGTTCCGTTCTCTGGATGTGCTCCAGCCCCTCAGTATCTTTCTCATCATCGGGGCCATCCAGACAAGACAAAGATTTCTGGTTCCCTCAGGCTCTCTCCCTCRCCTCCTGCCATTCCCTTCCTTCTCTCCTCATGTCTCTCTCCTTTCCCACCACCCTCTGTCCCTTTTTGCTCTCACCACTGCAAATGGAACCATCCTGCTGCTGTCTCCTGGCCCTTCCAGGGTGGTACAGAGCAGGTCCCCATGGGGTTCTTCATCTGGAAAGGAATCCTAGGTACCAAGTGTGGGTTGTCCTAATGCACAGCCCAGCGTGGATTATAGAAATCCACTTTTTTTCCCCTCTGGATGGCATTCTTGTTTCTCAYGGGAGGTTTCAGTGTTGCTGACTCACGTAATTTTATTATAAATCTTGTGATATTYCATGCCATTGGTGACGCAAGGGTGGCCAGAGTCACATGGTTCTGTGACAAGGAGCTTTTATGAGGGGCAAAAATAGTCTGGTGTAATTGTGCTTCTCATGCTATGAGGGAAGCAGGAAAATATGCCCCCTAAAGGTTTGGAAAGCAGGCACAGAAAGGAAAGGAAAACCAAAACACAGCCTAAATCTGGATGGTCATTTACAAAAACATGCCATGATTTTTAACCTGCTGTGATTTTTCCTGGTGCTGGTTCACAATTCCTGCTCTCCTGAGAGCAGCTGCTGTGCTGGCTTCCAAGCTGTTCCCTGAAATGTGGAAATCCCCCTTACACAAACAATGGCACTGTTAGTCTTGCTGATTTTCTGGAAGCACAAAAACATGTTTGTTTTCATGATCCTCTGAGGGAATTTCCTCCCTGATTTGGAATTTGGGAATTTTTTTTTTTTTTTATTCCTCTGAAAGCCATTTTCCCAGTTTCCAAGATCCTTAATAAACTACAATCACCAAGATTAAGAGCATTATGTGGCTGGCATCAGGCACAGAAACAGACCCTGAATTGTGATCGCTTTGGTGGAATCTGGCCGGAATTACTGAGTGAAATGATCCCTTCTCCTGCAGAGAGTGAGGGTGTGGAATTGATGTGCCCCTTTTTGGGATAACAGGTTGCCTGTGGCAGGAATTTTGCATCCATGGAAGCTCAGGCACCCGCCCCAAGCGCTGRACTGTGGAGGAAAGGCAGGGAGGACCTGCTGGCAGCATCAGAAGGTGCTGCTGGGGCGTTTGCATGTCCATGGAAAGGAGGTTCAAGGGCTTTTCCCAGTAAAGGCTGAGCCCCTGGTGTTGCTGGTGGCCAGCACATGCTGTGTGYTCTCTCCCATGGCAGCACTGCATGGCTCTCAGCAGGAATTTGATGGAGGGATGGATCAAGGGGTGGGCAAASGACTCCGGTCACCACCTGGCTGGGGGGCAAGGAGGAACACACTGTCCTCATGAGGAGCATGAGAGCATCACTCCTGGAGCTGGTGCTGGGTTTGAGGGCATGGAGCCTGTGGCTCCTCTGAAATGATCCATCCTGACACGTGGAGGCAGGAGGAAGGGCTGCTCCATGGGAAGARCTTCTCCATTGGCATCCCTGGCAAATGCTCTTGTGGTTCCTGGAGCTTCCTGCTGCTCTTGCCCTTTCCTGGAGAAATATCGGCAGCACCAAATCCCGCCCAGAGCTCCCAGGGATGGCCGAGTGCCACCATGGAGAGCAAACCCTGACCCATCCCAGGGAGGCTTTGGGGAGCCAGATGAGCTGCAGCACTTGGAGCTGCCAGCGCCGCCCTTCCTTCCTTTGTGTTTCACTGCCTGTGGCCACCCTGTCCCTGTGCCCCGAGCCTGGGTGGCACCTCGACCCCTCTGATCTGCGCCACGAACTCAGCAGGGCCCTGCAGACACTGAGCAATGCCCAGCCAGCTTTGGGACAGCACTGAGTGCCYCAGCTGAGGGGTCTTGGCAGATCTGAAGGGAGGTGTGACCCTCCTGAGGGCTGCAGAGGTGGGGAGTGCCACGAAGGCTTCACGCACATCCCTCCTGTGGGAGGAAGAAGCTCCTTTGCCAGGTGCACTTCAGATCTTCCCAGTAGGGAAGACAGCAGTTATTCAAGGAGGAAGTCTTTGAAACTGTACTCTGCTGCAAGTAGCTCAGACATCCTCAGTGACCCCAGGATGAGTAAGACAGGACCTTTTTTTTTTCTACAAGAGGTTGAAGGATATGTGGGATTTCCTAAAACCCTCCTATTTGTGTGGCCATGTAGCTTTGATTCCAAGCTGCCAGGCACGTTAGCAGCTCAGCACATCCTTTGGAGGACAGAAACTGCTGTTGGCCACGGTGGATCCTTCCACCACAGGTACTCTGTGGAGACCCAGGGGATGCCAAGAATTTGCCAACATCCATTTTTAATCAGGCACCCACAGCAGGCTTTACAAAACCATCCAAATCTGCCCTAAAAATTGTTCCAAGGGAAGTCTTCTCCTGCCACATCCGCAGCTTGATGGTGGGATTGCAACCCRTGCAGGAGGATGAGGAGCCCTCACCCCTTTTTCTGGCTGACCCTGAGATACTCAGCACTGAACTGGATCCTGTTGGGCTCAGCAGAGCATCCCACAGATGGAAGTGCAGCAGCAGCTGTGCCCTGGTGGGCTCAGGAGAGCATCCTGCAGACAGACACGCCGCTGTTCCCACAGCGGCTTCCCTGCAACGCTCCACCAGCGCGAGAGAGAGCTGCGAGGGAGGCAGGACTTAATTAGAGGAATCTGGAGAAAGGCAGATTTTTGTCATGTAAATGATTCCTGTCATAGGACACGTTCTAAATTTGGATTCTGAAGCTGGGGCTGAGCAGAACAATCTCTGCCGTAGCGTGGCAGCTGTCAAAGGTAGGGAGAAGCGTAGAATGCCTACAGGAGCGATGGCTGGTGCCTTTTATTTCACTGTGGGGTGCTTTCAACCTCTGAGCACATCAAGTGATTTCATATTGCTGGACAGGAACGATCCTGGGGGACAGCTTCCATCATCCCCACTCCTTTTAACTAAGGTAGCCAAACCCCCAAGTCCGTGTGGGCAATAAAGGGAGTTGTTATCGCAGACATGATTTGATCCTGGATTTCCAAACCCCCGGGCCTGTGCTGAGGCTGTCAGCCAATATCACAGCCTGTTTCTGTTTAATATTTTCTTTCTGGGTTGCTCAGCCCCGCACAGCATCACAATGGGAGGCAGCACTCTCTGCTCAGCTCCACCTGCTAATGGTGCCTCTCACTGTGTTTTTCTTCTGATGCTGCACCACAARGTACTTATTCCTTTAAAATAACAACTTTTAAATACATTTTAAAACTCCCCAAAGTAGGTGKGGTAGCAACAGATAAGGTTCCTGATAAGGATGCCTCCTGAGTGTGAATTCTCTTGTGCCTCAYGGGGTTGAGGCTCACCTTGCTTGCAGGCAAAGGTCTGACCAGAGTTCATTTCTCTCTGGATTCCCCAGGGAGTTGCAGTGAGCCTGTAATCTTTCTTTTCCTTGCTGCTCCCCTTTGCTTGCTTTCATTAAACTTCCAAAAATGCTGGTAGAATTACAGAATAGTTTGGGACCTTAGATGGGTCCCAAATCACAGAACCCAATCACAGAATGGTTTGGGTTAGAAGGGACCCTAAAGATCATCCACAGTTCCAGCCCCCTGCCATGGACAGGGACACCTCCCACTAGACCAGGTTGATCAGAGCTCCATCCAGCCTGGCCTTGGACACTTCCAGGGATGGGGCAGCCACAGCTTCCCTGGGCAATTTTCACTTCTCCATCTGTTAAATTCAGATGAAGATGCCCACCAAGTTCAGCAGCTCTGAGAGGTGCTGGAGAGGCAGGTATGGGAGTATGGCTCCAAATAAACAGCGCTCAAATGCATCAGCCTTGCTTCCTTGGGAACCCAAGCTAACAGGGAACAGTAAAAACCCTCCTTGGAAAACAGCTGGATCAAATCCTGCTGAATGTATAATGTGGATAATGTTCCAGCATCTGGGAGAAGCGCTGAGAGAACCAGAGCAGAGCAGTAAGTGCATCATTCATAAGCACCAGCTTCTTTAACAAGTGTGGCTCCTTATTATGCTCATGAATTATCCATGGAGGAATCACAGCTCCTGATGGTGTTGGGTGCTCACAGGCGCTGGGTTCAGCCATGTGACCCTGCATGGACCAGGCACCGGCGCCGCTCTGGAGCTGATTCCATTTGGATGGGATCATTCTGGCTGGCCAGAAAGCATGGCTGCTCCTGAATGACTGATTATTCAACAGCTTCAGCCTCGAGGTAAACCTCTCAGCTGTGAATGTTTAGTTGTAAATTTGATGTACAGTTTCTGTAAGCTGGTAAAAGTTCACCTAGACTGGCAAAACTGTTATTGAGCTAAAAGAGCCCACCCACTCAAAACACAAATCTAGCAAATTTCCTGGAATATGGAAGGGAATAGAGGCAAAATACTATTGGCAGCATCTGCTGAAGGTTCTGAGAGGCAAAATACTACTGGCAGCATTTGCTGAAGATTCTTTGTCAGATATCAGTTCTGTGACCCATAAAGCACATCCGTATCGTATTAAATCAAACACACCATCCTAATAAATCACTTTCAGGAGTAAAGCCCCTGAGGGAGAGGTCCAAAAGTCAGACTGCTTGCTATGCCATCACAGACAGCAGCAGTCAGCCCTCCTCCTGCCCTCTCCATCTGCAGGGAGCGAGAAGCAGCAATTAGCCAGCCTGGGGGTGTGTTCCCTGCTTGGGCTGAATGACTCCCTGAGCCCAAAAAGTTCAGGTGTGACCCTGTTTGGTGGCAAACCTGGCTTGGGTTCAGGCAGCCGGCGGTGAATGGAGCTCTAAGGTCAAGCTGAGTTCGCAAAGTGGAAAAACCCAGCGAGCATYAGGCTGAAATCACACCCCGAGTGCCCCCATCCTGGAGCAGCCATGTGCCAGCATCAGGACACCAGGTCCTGGGCTCTGGCTCATGTCCCACTCTAAGATGTGGTCCTGATTTTGGAGACCTGATCCTGAGCTTGGCTCAGCTCCAGGATGGAGGAAATGACTCAAGTGACTCTTTAGCAGCAGCGGCGAAGAGGAAATAATAAAGAAATCCTTGAAAATAAAAATATACCGTCATTAGCAAAGGACAGCRAAAATCCATCAGAGTTTTTGTGGATTTTTTCCTCCAGGTGAACAACCAAACTCAGAGGGAAGCAGCACACGGTTCAGATTCTTCCTGTACCTGGGACTGTAGGTATGGACCAGGATGGGCTGTGCAAGCAGTACAAACCCAGAGCAAAGGACTCACCTCACCCCAGGGATGGCTTCCACCTCCTGTGCTTGGCACAGGAGACAGCAGATGGACTCAGACTGAAGGACACATAAATGAATATGAGATCTCAGTGACAAAGCCATCTGTCTAGCCAAAGTCACCCACTTTTGTAGTCTGTGAGGCTTGGATCCACCCACYTGTGTTGTGGAGCCAGACTCTGAGCTCAGTAATTCTGCCTCTGGTGGAGTGTGGTGTCTCTTTTAAGGGGAGATGACTTGTACCCTAAGGCTTTGTACTTCTCTGCATTTACTGCAAACTCAGAGCAGGATTTAGTTGTTGTTTGGTCATCTATAGTCAACACATCCCAGGCAGACACTCAACAGTTCAGCTCTTGCCCCATTAGAGATAACTTGTTTTAGTGTCTTGGTATTTAGGGCTTAAGTGATGGACAAGCAAAGAACTTCAGGAYACTCTGATGACTTGGCCCAATGGCAACAGGATTTGTGCTCAGAATTCTACCTCTTCTTACTCACTGACAYCTGAACACATCTTCTCCCAGACTAGGAAAAATTTAGGAAAAATTTCTCCACCAAAAGGGCTGTCAAGCACKGGAAAAGGCTGCTCAGGGCAGTGKTAGAATCATAATCCCCGAAGGAATTTAAACTRTATGTAGATATGGCACTTGGAGGAGTGGTTTTGTGTTGGCCTTGGCAGGGCTGGGTTAATGGATKGACTTGATGTTCTTAGAGGTCTTTTCCAACCTCAGTGATTCTGTGATTCTGCACTCCAAGGGCCCTGTAGGAGCACAGTGAAATAAAGCCTTTGATATTTTGGTGCAATGATCTGTTCCAGCTGGAAGAGAGGTGAAGTCCCCTGCTGTGCCACGAGTTTGCTTTTTTTGGTTTTGTGTGCTTGGACATGAAGAACTGACTGCTCACCCAGCCATTCATCCCAGTTCAGTGTTTCCTTTAGGATCCTGCACACTGGGAACTGGCAGGAACACCTTGAGTGCACTTGGGAGCAYGGGGCTGAAGGGAGTAAACACCTTAGAAAGAAGCCAGCCAAGAACTCCCATTGTTTTTGGATTAGGCTGGCTTTGTGCAGGGTTTTGTGTCTGCACTGGCCCCACAAGGCTCCTGTGGACCAAACCCAGAGCCCCTGGCGTGGGGCTGGCTCCCTCCCTTCCTCCCCACCCGTGCTGCTCACAAGGACCTGCCTGACAAAACAAAGCTGCAATGTCTCCACCTCCATGGATCCCTAATTTCTGCTTAATAAATAGCCCAGTGGGTTATAAAACCAACCACTCTGCTGGTTTGTCCCACTGGATGGAGGGGGCTTCACTTGTTGAGGGATCTTGGGGCTTGGTGGGATTTRGTTTTCATGTTGTTATTTTGAAATATCAGGACCACTTTGCATTTTCCTGCTTCAGGACATCAACAGGAGCCACCCCACCACCCATGTGGGACAGGACAGGSAACAGGGAGCTGGCTCCAGCCCTGGCAGAGCCTGAGCCTGGGAGGGATTTGCAGAAGCCAGCACAGAGCCCGTGCAGAGCCCCAGYGCTACAGTCAGGAAAGGCGGCAGCTCTGCTTCCAACGTGTTTCCTCTGCTGTCCTCCCACCCGAGCTCCTACRAGCTCCTCATCATCATTTTTACAGCACAGCTGACAATTCCCTCCCATATTTTCTGTCCCTGAGAACTCTCTGTTCAAAGCACCAGCAAGAACTGCCAGGTATTTAGACCGAGGGCTCACACAGGTTCCCCCTAAGAGCTGTTTCTCCACTATTTACCTGCTTTTTTTTTTCTTGTGCAGTCTGCAAAGTATTTAGGGGAAAGACCCTAAATTCACCCTCTGGGCTCCTGGGCTTTTTTTTGTGGAAAGAGCATCAAAAGCTCCAACCTTTCCAAGCTGTGCTGCAGAGCTTCTTGCGGAGTCATCTCTGTGCTCTGGCAGTGACTGTCTCGTTAAAATACAGGTTCCCGTTATCTCTGCCTCGGCCAGCAGTGTTACAGGTGCCTTGCCAGTCCTGCACGTGTTTCTCCTGCAAATGCATCACTTTCCTCTGGTCAGGCTGATTTTTCCAACCCTTCCCACAGCCACTCATTGATTCTTTCGAGCAAATTGCAAAGCAAACAAAGGAAGAGAAACAAACCACACCAAAACACCCAAATACAATACAAAACACAAAACAAACACCCCAAGCCTCATCAACCCGTGTAGTTTAAAGCCAGAGAATACATTAAAAATTTCCATCATGGAAATTTCCTTGCTCAGCATGGAGATTTCCCAGTATATTAGACTCTTCTGTTTTTCAGGGCTGCAAGCAAAGAATGGAAATTTCCAATTACTGCATCAAAGGCTGCTACTCTCCTGACAGTCTGCTTAGCAGGGGTCATCTTCTGCTCCTGTAGGACATTAAATAATTTAAGGGAGGGACAGGGAGGATTTGCTCAGCTGCACCATTTCCTGCACGAGGCATGAGCATTTCCTCTGCTGCTTGGTGGAAGGGAAGGACCTCAGGGTCAGGATTTTGGGAAATGCTTCTCCCTCAYGCTGGCAGAGCTGGTGTGCAGAGGTGGGACCAGGGGAGTCTGGTCACCTTTGCCTTGACTGGAGCTGTCCAGCCCTTGACCTGTTGCACAGCTGAATTCCCACCACTGGGATGCACAGGCAGAAAACTTCTCTCTACCAACGGATCATCACTTCTTTCTCCTCTCAGAGCACTGGACTGGGACGAGAGGTGAGAAGGGAATATGCCAGATCAAGAAGGGATCAWACAAACCCCCCACTTTGCCGCTGTGCCCCACCAGCACAGGCTGCAAAAAAGCCTCACTGGCCCGTCCCAGCCAGGGKGTGGATGGAGGGAGTCAGAAGGGCAGGAGAACCAGCCCTGCTTTCTTCTCCCAYCCCACCACGGGACCAGCAAAGCCCACCCAGCCCTGGCGTGGTGTTTGGCAGAGGGGGGTGATGCACAGTGGGGTTKAATCAGTTTGTGCTCGAGCTCCCAGCTGCAGGTCCTGCACAAAAGTGCCAAGTAATGCCATTACACGGGGATTTTCCTTAACAAGCCTCGGTGCTGCAACACGAGAAGCGCTCGGGATGATGCCATTAACAGTAACCAGCTCATCTCCTTTGGCAAAAGCAGCGGGGAGGCAGGAAAGGGAGGGAGGGAGGAGAAATGAATACATATGAGTCCTAGGAGAATTGAGATTTGAACTCGGGGTCTGATTTTTCACAGGCCGTGTCTTATCTGTCTTTGTAAATCTGGCTCCGGGGCATTTAAAGGAGCTCTTTTGTACTAATGCTTCTTCTGAGCTCTGGTACTTACAGTGTGTTTTTTGTAGGTCCCAGCTCATTACAGAGGTAATCATGTGAGCCTCTTTATTTAAAAGGAAAGCTAGATCTGAATGTTCTCCAGACCCAGAACACCTTYTACGAGCATGAGTCTGCAGTAGTAACTGCCTGTACTTCTGCAAACTCTCCCATCCAAGAAATTCAGGACCCTTTATAAAGCAGAGTTGATGCTGTTTCCCTTAGAGTGACAGAGACATGGAGAGAAAAAGGGGCTCMTCTCAATGTTTCTTTCTGATTTATTGGTAAAACATGATTAGAAGCTTGGTCTTGTAGGCTCATATACCTTCTCCACCCTSTCAGTTTTAAAATCAAGCCAGGCTGATTGTAGTCAAGCTCAAGAGCTGGTATTTGTAGCATCTGAGAATCAACAGGGGTCACACAGTTGGAGGACAAAGTCAAATGAACTTTTTTACGAGTTCCTCTTCAGAAAATGCAACTGCGGTTAAGGGGAACGTCAGCATGAGTCAGGTATAAGACAAGTTTCCTGCAGCCAGCAGAAAAAAACATCACCAAGCCTTCTCAAAATTAAAGGAGATAATTTCTGACACAAATGGTCCTGCACCAAATGTGAGCCAACTGGTTCAAGCCTCATTATGACAGATAAAATTATATTTATCACGGGGCTGGAAGCTGTGGCTGTTCACAGCCTCGTGAACATCACCTGCAACAGCATTTGGTATGAACTAAGAGAGAACAGACCCAAAGAGAGACACAGCAGCTGGTGGCACAGTAGGTTTCCCAAAGCTGTGGAGAGAAATGGGATAAAACATTGAGATAGAGCCCCTTGAGTGGAAAAGGCAAGGTTGAGAGAAAGAGGATTTTTTAGGATGTCCAAAAAGCTCAAGTGTTCAGCGTGGTGCTCATCTTGGGTGAATAGCAGGACRAAAGCAGCAAGAAGAAATAAAAAGCAGAATACAATCAGCAAAAAGCAGGGGAAGAAGGGGATATAGACACTGGACAGAAAGTGTCATGCACCAATTAATTAGGGGAACTGTGACTGTGAGAGGCAACACAGCAATGGCTGGGCTGAGGGGCACAAGGAAGACAAGGAGAAGCACTTAAGGCCAATGAGGAGCAAAGGGAATGCTTGCAGTGGAGATGTCAAATCACTGCCAGAAGGGAAGAGGGCTGCCCAGCCTCAGTGCCTGAGGCAGCCGCCTGCTTTGCCTTTCTAAGCAGCTGATGGAGAGAGAAACCTCTCCTGGAGAGTGATTCAGTCACTCCAGAGATGGGTGGGATGAGTTGTTCTAAAACTGCTTCCCTCCATTGACTAGAGAGGGGGAGGCCAGACTTGGCTCACACCGAACACCTGACGTTTTGGCAGCTAAAATTAGGTGAGATGAGTCTCATCTGTTGGTAGAACCAARGAGGATATTGGATATCTACTACAGACAAATATTTTTAGATTAGCCATCGAGGAAATTTGCATCAAGTGGTCCTCAGGAGCTGCCTCCATAGGCCTCTGGGTTGATTGTGTTGATATTTCTGCAAGCCTTGGCATATGGAGGAGCTCCTGAAGGCCAGCAGAAGGATAATCATAGAATCATCAAATCCTAGAATGGTTTGGGTTGGAAGGGACCTTAAAGATCATCTATTCCAGCCCCTCTGCCATGGGTAGGGACATCTTCCCCTGGACCAGGTTGCTCCAACCCCATCCAGTGCTGATTGATGACAAGGCAAACAGGACAGCACAAGTAATTATAGGCATGACAACAGTCCCATGCAAAACACTGGACACACAATTCAGCCCATATGGTATAAAATGACAAGAATATAATCAGCATCAATCAAGTCAGTTTTGATAGAAAACCAACATTTTTAACTGAATTTGGCTTAGCATTCCTGAGTGAAATTACAGGTTTGTTTGATAGAGGCAATGATGACAGTACAAAATGCTCAGGCCTTTGTCCTTGCACCCCATACTCCCTCGTTGGGGAAATATTTCCATTACAAAACTGGCACTGAAAATGAGCACAAATTATTATTTGCAAAATGGATTAAAAAGTGTCTGCCTGGCAGACCTCGAATTCCAGCTTTGGCTGGGAACTAGCCCCAAATGCAATTTGGAAGGTGAGGTGTCACAGGGATGAGCAGGCTGGYGGTGAACACAGAGTCACTGCTGCTGATGTGCCTCTCTCTGATCACACGTGGTGGGATGAATAGATTGACTCGGGCTCCCCAGGCAAACTCTGCTCATTTAAATACTCGTTAATGGCAAATTCTCCACSCAGGGAGAAGGATGGCTGGTCGTCCCTGCCTGCTGAAGGATTATACTCTGAAAGGTGCGATCATTCAGGAGAGAAAGAGATCAATATGGTCTCCCAGTGTGAGACTGGTTGCAGTGGTTGATGCAAACCCTCTGTAAGAAGCAAATCCTCCTTTCTGTGCATGGTGGGGAGCTCTGTCCTGCTCGTGGTTGTGAGAGGGAGTTGGAAGAGGGGTAAAAGGATCCGGAGAGAAATATCACACCCAGAGTAAGGAATGGAGCTGGGGAAGGGTCTGGAGCCCCAGGAGGGGCTGAGGGAGCTGGAAAGGGGCTCARCCTGGAGMAAAGGAGGCTCAGGGGGGACCTTGTGGCTCTGCACAAGTCCCTGCCAGGAGGGGACAGCCGGGGGGGAATCGGGCTCTGCTCTCCAGGAACCAGCAACAGGATGAGAAGAAGCAACATCAAGTTGCACCAGAGGATGTTTAGACTGGATATTAGGGAAAATTTCTTCACTGAAAATATTGTCAAGCACTGGCACAGGCTTCCCAGGGAAGTGGTGGAGTCCCCATCCCTGGAAGTGTTCAAAAGGCATGTGAACATATCAGCTGGGGATGTGGTTTGGTGGGGAACTTGGCAGTGCTGGGTTCATGATGGTATTTGATGATCTTAGAGGGCTTTTCCTGCTGTCATGATTCCCTGATTCTGTGATCAGTGCCTTGGGGACTGGAGGCAAAGTTTTGGAGGGAATGGTCAGGAAGTTCTGGCTTTTAGCTACTGACAAGCTGGGCAGAAGTTTGCCTTTCCACAGGATGTGAGGGAGTAGGCTCTCATGGGCTCTTTAAACATCAAACAGTCACAGCAAGACCCAATGACTCCAAGGGGAAGCYGGACAAGCTCAAAGAAGAGAAGAGCTTCAAAACCACAGCAGGAAACCTGATCTACCAGTGGTGAAGTGAGTGGTGGCTCCTTCCCTGTGTGATGCTTTTCTGGAGCACATGGGCATGTGCAGGGACCCCCACGCTGGGCAAACCAGGGAAATGCATCAGCTCATCACCTCAGAAAGGCCCAAAGCAGATGATCTCACACCACTCATGGCTCTGACTGAGCCCCCCACATCTCCTCCTTGCCAAGCCCATCTCCCCTCGAAGGGGAGCTCTGCGTCAGAAGGAGGAGCCCTGCAGAGCCAGCAGTGCCTCCTCTGAGCCAGCTGTGCACCACTCAGTGCTGGGATTTGCTCCAGCCCTTGGGGTTTTTATCCCGTCCCCGCTGCCGGTCACAGGGTGGTGACAAGGCCCTGACTCACGATGGATGTGCTGCGTGTGCATGACTCCATCTGCCTCCCTGACCCTCTGCTCCTGCACCCAGTGGTGATTTCAGGGTCTGGATGGTTTCCTTGCACCAGCTCAGATGACTTCAGCCACAATATTTCCCCGAATGCCCAYGGCTGCTTTTCCTGCAGACGCTTCAGCAGCTGTTTGGCAGCATTTTGTGCTGCTGTGTCACAGACATCTTTTATGAAAAATCCTCTCCTTAGGATTTTTCCTCCTGAGAAGCTGAGAGGCCTCAGGAACAAAAGGTAAACAATGGTTATCTGCTGCTGTGGAATGCAACAGGTGCATCTGTGATTGGCCCATGTTGGATGTTTTTAATTAATGGCCAATCACAGCCCAGCTGGCTCGGACAGAGAGCTAAGCCACAAGACTTTGTTATCATTCTTTCTTTTTCTATTCTTAGCCAGCCTTCTGATGAAATCCTTTCTTCTATTCTTTTAGTATAGTTTTAATGTAATATATATCATAAAATAATAAATCAGCCTTCTGAAACATGGASTCAGATCCTCATCTCTTCCCCAATCCAAGAACCCCTGTGAACACGGTCACACTGCTGCAGTTGGGATGGAGGACAGTGACCACACCAGCAGTGAATTTTGGGGTTTGCAGCCTGTGGCAGGGGTGGTGACACCCCTGCTGGCACTGGTTTCATTGCCAGCCAGGCAATTCCCTGTGACAGCTCAGCTCAGCTCAGCTCAGCTCAGCTCAGCTCAGCTCAGCACTGTGAGCCGTGCCACCCACGGCCTGAGCACAGCCTGGGGAGGGAGAGCTTCTACACAGGGATCTGCCTCAAAAAACACCTTCTCTCCCAGGACTCTTCCACTATGTGGAGAACAAGACAGCTGGAAGATGGTGGCTTCACCAGGTGCATCTTACAAAGTGAGATTTGGCCTCCTCACAGCTTGGGAAGGAGACTTGCAAGGAAAAGGCAGGTGCTCCAGGAAATGCTGTGTGTGAGCTGGCAGTGATGCTCCTTGCCTGTGTGAGGGGGATCTTATGGAGCACGTGGAGGAAACACCCTCCATTCCATGTCCAACCTGTTTGGTGATAGCAAATCTGTGCACTCATTCCCCTGCACGTGCCTCAGCTTCYCTGTTTATAAAACCCAATTCCATAACTTGAGCAATACAATGACCCCAGCTGCATCCTGCATATCAGGTGGGAAAGAAATGTCCTGGCTGTGGACCACAGAAGGCCTTGTTCTTCCAAATCTTCTTCTTGGCTGAACCTGCTCATTTTCTTARAAAGTGTTCCCCGTGAGGGTGGGSAGGCCCTGGCACAGGGTGCCCAGAGCAGCTGTGGCTGCCCCTGGATCYCTGGAAGTGYCCAAGGCCAGGCTGGATGGGGCTTGGAGCAACCTGGGACAGTGGAAGGTGTCCCTGCCCATGGCAGGGGGTTGAAATGGATGAGCTTTARGGTCCCTCCCAGCCCAAACCATTCTGAGATTTCTCCAGGCATCCTTTGGATACTTGGCCACCCAGGTGGAATTTCTCCTCATCCTCACAGTGAAGGTAAGGGGATTTTCCCCCTGCCCCATTCAGACAGGTTGTGCTGTCTCACTGGAGGCACCACCCAGCACTGTGGAGGATGCACCAATTTAATCCCATAWTTAACCCCTCTAAATGATGAAAAGATCACTGAATAATTCAGTCTAACCTTTCACACTCAAAGGACAGTGTTTTATGGACTGCAACACATTTTCCAGACGGGCCCTACTGCTCTCCTCATACCACTCTGGACTTCCAGGGACTAATAAATAAATGTGATATAATATAGGATGCCTTTGTGCCAGCCAGTTATACTTTTAAAACAGAGTCAGAGATTTGCCACATGAGTTGGCAAAAATTACTCCAGTAGCCCAAAAAAAGCATTGCCAAGGCTTTTTTCATGGGATGCCCAGGCAATGATGCAATCTAATGCTTCTTGCAGCTTCACTATATCATGCAGAGACCGCAAGAGAAGTGTGCAGAAAGTATCCAAAAGTCCTGGGCTGAAATCCCAGAAAATCTGGTGGCAGGATTTCCATCCATTTCAGTAGAGCCAGTACATCTCCCCTGAGAATTCCTGCTGGCTCTGCTGGGCTGTGTGTCCATTTCCAGCCTTTTTTTTTTCCTGTTACCAATACAAGGGACACAGGAGCCCATTTTACTCATAGGGGTGTTGGGCAGTTTAACTCACCCATTCTTGCATGGTGGGTAGGAATTACCTTTTTGAAGGGTCAAAATGACCTCATTATTCTCTTTATTGCCTGAATTTCTGCCTGTGCTGAAGGGCAGGAGCAGATTYACGCTCCCAGGCCATGCTGTGTCTCCAGATGTGAGGTTTGTTGATGGAGTTCTGCTCCCTCTCCCCATCCTYCCTCATTACAGGTTTTATTTTGAATAAATAAATGAATAATGGGATCAGAGGTGGATTTTCCTGGTGTTTCCTTTCCTGCCTGGGGCACAGGTGAAATCCAGCCCAGTGGGATGCCTGGGCTGGGAGATGGACCAACATTATGCCATTATCATATAGGGATCCATCTGTCCATCCATCTGTCCATCTGTCCATCCATCTGTCCATCCATCCATCCATCCATCCATCCATCCATCCATCCATCCTCTGGACAACTCATGGGTTCTCCTGCTCTACATTTTCTGGTCCAAAAGTAAAGTACAAGCTCTGTGTATTTTTTTTTTTTTTAGATACTTTGATCACACCAGTCGCTATTGCTCTATGCTCATCCTGGACATTGGGTTTATATCCTTCAAAAAAAGCAACAAAACCAGGGCTCAGACTGTGCTGGGGGTGGTTTCCTCCAGGAAAGATTCACAGACCTTCATTGCCAAAGGTCTGAGAGGGACTCTGTAGGAAAGAACCATTCGTTCTTGGCGGTTTGTTCCCCAGTGAAACTCATGGTTGAAAATCCCTTCAGACACAGAATTATAGAAACATAGGGTTGGAAAAGACCTCCAAGACCATCCAAGTCCAACTTTTGACTGAAAAGATCAAAGGATGGTGGGGTGTCCTGCATCTTCTCCATTGGATGAGCAAGGGTGAGCCAGTTCCTTATGAGTGTGTCACACCCACATCTTCCTGAACAGCCAGGAGATATTTGTGTTTAAAGACTGAAATTTGTTTTCCTAAGCTCCTGACACAGCA
Organism: Cardinalis cardinalis; assembly: GCA_014549065.1. Taxonomy (NCBI): domain Eukaryota; kingdom Metazoa; phylum Chordata; class Aves; order Passeriformes; family Cardinalidae; genus Cardinalis; species Cardinalis cardinalis. The sequence continues at coordinate 716,655 of JACDOX010000253.1, forward strand.
TCCCTGTGATCCCAAGACAACAGGAGAGGGCTTGAAGCTCAAAGAGGCAGAAGTGTGGGAGACACTTTTGCTACTGGATGTGTCATAGGGGGGTCAAAGCCAGGAAGAAGGTGACATCACAGGTACATCACCCTGCAGATACAAGTCATGGGCAGGATGGGAAACCAAGGGATGAGTCAGAGCCAGCTGCTGGGAAGGAGACAACACTGGTGTGTGTGGCATTCACATTGTCTGGAAAAATCCCTTCACTCAGGATTTTTCTCCTGGAAAGCTGAGAAGCCTCAGAGAAAAAAGAAAACAATAATTATCTGATTTGCTTCTCCTGTGTTTTGCTTGTCTGGAATGCGTTTGGAGATTGTTTACCACAGGTGATTGTTTCATTGGATTTCTGCTGTGAGTGTTTTGACTCAATGGCCAATCAGTGCCAAACTGTGTTGGGACTCTGCAGAAAGTCACAAGTTTTCATTATTATCTTTTTAGCCTTCTGTAAGTATCCTTTCTATATTCTTTAGCATAGTTTAGTTTAGCATTCTTTAATATATTATAGTATCATAAAATAATAAATTCACCTTCTAAGAACATAAAGTCAGATTCATCACTCCTCCCTTTTTCTGGGGGCAACTACAAATACAATACGTGTGCTTTATGCTGGGTCTACATCCCCTTTGCTGTCTCAGGGGACTGCCTTGCTTGGGTTTACAGCTCAGTGTAATCACCCAGTGAGGTCCTGGAGTATTCCCTCTGAGGGATGSACTCAAGTACCTGGAGCAGGAGGCTGCCACCCAGCCCTGGTGGGATCTGTCCCAGCCTTACCTCTGGTATCCTGTGTGTCCCCCAAGGTCCCACATCCAATCCTCTGAGAGCTTCAACATCCCAGGTGAAACAYGGGTGGTTTTCTCCATCCTCAGGAGGATCACAAGGGATCTGCATGAACCCAAGGAACCAAAGGGAACCCCAAAGAGCTCACCAGCAGACCACTGCAGCTTTTTCCTGGAGAACATCTTCAAGGCTTCCTTACTTCCCATGCASCAGGCAAGCCCTGGGCTGGGAAGTGCCCAGGAAAGTTGCTGCAGCCATGCCCATCAGCTTTTTCATGTGGTGATTCAGATCCCTTGTGTGGCTTCACCCCGAGCGCTCCATCCTTGTGCAGCACAGAGGCAAACACTGCCACGAGTTTGTGAGTTTGAATATTCCCGGCTAGCAGGAAGCCAAGGCTTGAGTTGTTCAGCACTCAGGAGTGTTAGAGGAGCCCTAAATGGCSGAATTGTTACTTGTGCTGAAAGAAGCAGGCATGGTGTTTCCAATTATTCTTCATTTCAGACAACAGCGAGCTGTTTTGGTTTATTGGAGCAGCAGCTGGGTAGAGGAACAATATTGAGTAAACGATGCTGAAAAAGGCTCAGTGTGAGGCAACAAATTTTTCTGACATAGACCCAACCTTACTCTGGAATATTGCTGGCAAGTCAATAATAGGTAGGGCAGAAATCAATTGGGAATAATGTTGCAAATGAGGCAGGGAGCACAAAAAGTTCTTTCAGCGCCGTAAATAAATCCCTGTTTGTTCAAACAAGTTCGCATTTATGACATGATATGGAGCTCCCAAAAGCAGAGATTTGGGCAAACAGGGGAAGACGTTGAGTTTATTAAGCAGGCAAGAAATAGGCAACCTAAGCAGGCAAGAAATAGTCAACCTCTTTCTTCTTTTCCTCCCAACAGCGTAGAGATGAAATATTAGGAAAAAAAAAAATGCAAGCAAAGGGTTCTGGAGCTAAAACATCTTACAGAGAGATTCAGCTGGGGGGAAGCAGTCTCCTGCTASAGAAGATGCTCTCTTGGGCATAAAATTATTTTTAGGTTACAAACCTATGTTAAGATCCTATAGAATTTATCAGGAAATTATACCTCTCTGTCGAGCTCTTAGCTGATATTAAATCAGTGCAATAGAATTTTAGAGGTTATTAAAAACTCTGTAAAAATTAAATTATTCTCTGTTTAACTCTGCAGATTTTAAAATAACTTCTATAAAACTGAGTTACATTTCTATTGACTCCCACTGCTTTCTTTCCTTACCCAGTACTACGAGATTTTTWCCCCATAAAGCTATATTACGTAACATTAAAATTGCAGTTGATTTTCACTTGCAAGTGGACTGTCTTTCAGCTATTTTAGTATTTATTAAAATGTACAACTTGATAGTACTAAAAAATCGGTAGCACGGCAGAAAAATCACATTAAATATCCACGGATACATATGAAAAGAAATATGTTGTTAAAATCACTTAAAATATATTGAAATTGTGGGCTTTAAGCCTTGGAAGGTCTGGTATCATCTAGATACTGAAAACACTAAGGGAGAATCAAACTGCAAACAAGGAAGGGCATTAGAAAAAAGATCAGATTTTTTTAATGCATGAGACAGTGTAAGGAAACCTGGAAGGAAACTGGCAATCTTTCAGATCATCAGAGAGTAAAAGGGGCAATTAGGATGTTGCAGAGAAGAGAAATGATTTCTTTGTGTCTGTTTCCAATCCAGAGGTTGTCAGTGAAATACTTGTTCTGTGCTTGCTCATTGCATGTAATAAATCTGGGAATATTGTCAAAGAATTAGGCTAAACTCATACTTAAACATTTTGCTGGAATAACTGCGTCAGCAGAAGCCCATGTGCTTTTTATATTATAGCAGCAAAAAGTCAGCATAATGCAAAAGACAGCTTATTCTGCTGGAGGGAGCCTGTTTACCCAAAATTAACAAAAACTGAAGTGTCAACAGAAGATAAGTGTGTGTAATACCCCCACTGAGGCTGTACAGCCCCATGACTTCCAGGATGGGTCAGGAAAGACCTGCAGGGTTCAGTAGCTCCTTCCYCCATAGAAGTGTCCAAGGCCAGGYTGGACGGGGTTTGGARCARCCTGGGACAGTGGAAGTGTCCCTGYCCATGGCAGGGGGTGGAACTGGATGGTCTGAAATGTCCCTTCCCACCCAAACTGTTCTGGGAKTCTGTGACTGGGGGCTTAAGGAGCAAGGAGCCAGCCTGGGAGTGACAGGGAGAGCCAGGCAGGAGAGCATGGGTAGGGTCCCATGGGTGCTGCCCCAGGGGGCTCCCTGTGCTAGCCCTGGTTCTCTTGCTCCAGGGCTTGTGCTATGGACCTCTCCTGGGGGCTTGGATGTCCTCRGCACACAGGACAGGCTGGTGCACATTGGTCTTTCTTGGATACAGATTTAGGACRTGGCCATAGAATCACAGAATCAYTGAGGYTGGGAAACACCTCTAAGGTCATCCAGCCCAGCCATTAACCCAACACTGCCAAACCCATCACTAATCCATGTCCCCAGCTGCCACATCCAGACCCCTTTTAAATCCCTTCAGGGATGGGGACTTCACCACTTCACTGAGCAGATTGCTCCAATGCTTGACCGCCCTTTCATGAACAAATTTTTCCAAATATTCAACCTAAACTTCCCATGGTGCAACTTGATGCCATTCCCTCTTGTTCTGTCCCTGTTCCYGGGAGCACAGCCCGACCCCCCCGGCTGTYCCCTCCTGGCAGGGACTTGTGCAGAGCCACARGGTCCCTCCTGAGCCTCCTTTGCTCCAGGCTGAGCCCCTTTCCCAGCTCTCTCAGCCCTCCTGGGTCTCCAGACCCTTCCCCAGCTCTGTTGCCCAGCTCTGGACATGCAAAGAAGGCCCAGGAACCAGGGAGCTGTTTTCTCAGTATGGGCACTGCCAATGTGCCTTTAAGAACAATCCAGGCCAAGCCTCATCCCATGGATTGAGAGATACAGGGATCAGTTCAGAACATACACCTGTAGTGCCTTTTCCTGGTCCTTAGAGGACATTTTTGGATTTTCTCATGCAAACCACATCAACAATCCCCAAGAATGAGCAGGCAGGTGCCCAGGGCAGTCTCCCAGCCACGGTTTGTATGTGCTGGCTGTGCTGCCAATTGCTCTGCTTTGGGACAACCCCAACTATTGAGTATTTCCTAGCATCTCTCTCWGAAGTGTTTATATGGAGAAGTCATACGAGAGCAGAAAGAGATGCTGGGAAAATAGGATGAACTGAAGAACAAGAGGTTTTTAGAACTATTTCATGCRCTTCCACATATTTTGGGGAAAATTAGCTATAAAGTATTAAAGCCATTAGGAAATACCTGTGTTAATTGCATTAAAAGTCTGTGACAAACCAAAGGCCTGGAGCACACCTGGGTAATGGTGTACTCTGCTATGACAGAGCAGAGGAGTATCAGCAATACTGGCTGTTCTCTCTGGCCCTGAGTCCAACTGGCAGCATCTGACCACCAGGATAAGCTCTTTCATCCTCCAGAACAGAGACCTCATAGTCCAACTGCCCAGCAGAAGAGCTCAGACTCGTGCCCCAACATGATCTGAGAGAGCACTCATTAGCCTTGGCCAAAACTAGACCAGGAACCACACTAAAAATTTAACAACGCTTGTACCTGTGCCCTGTTCCTGGTGTAAATGTCACTGCTGGATCAGACCAAGCTCCAAGCAGTCCCACAGACAAGCTCCTGCGATGCCCCCACACCCATGGGGCTGTTTGCAACAAGCAAGTCTCCACCCAGGAGGAATTTGTGACTGTGGGATCTGTCTCACGTCCCGCAGCATTGCGCAAAAACAGGAAAGCCGTGCAGTCACCGTGGCTAAAAGTAAATTCATGATGAGCTAATGTGTTTTGCTCTAATAGTAACATAGTGATGTCTGGTGCTAGCTCAATAGCCAAAAATGACTGGTGATAGTTACACCCTGTGCTTTGCACAGAACAATAAATAAATGATCCAACAGAAATGCCTTGCTCGGCTTGTCCCGTTTCCTCGCTAAGGTGCAGGCAGGAGTGCCAGTCCCAAGCTCCTAGAGCCAGGAGTTGTCATGTTTTAGGCTGAGAAGACTTCCAGCATCCTCCATTTATCACTGTCCTCAGTACTTTTCAAAAATCTCAGCTATGAAGCAACTATCCCAAGTGAACGTGACAGAAATAGTTGTGCTGGTGAAGGCTCAGCTTGTGCCCTGCATGGTCACTGCCTACCGCCAAAGAGCTGCAGACATGCAGGGGAGRCTCCTCTCGGGTTCATCAAGGCCACAGCACGTGTTGGGGACAGCTTGTGTCCCCCAGGGCTGCTGTTGAGTGGCCTGGTGAGGGTAGAGAGGCTGCCTTGAATTCCTTCAAGGGGCACCATGTTCATCCAGCAAGAACAGCGTGATGGGATCCCAGCTCTCTCCACAAAGTAGAGTTTGTAACAGGCTGGGGCTGCCCCATCCCTGGAAATGTTCAAGGTCAGCTTGGATAGGGCTTGGAGCAACCTGGGATAGTGGGAGGTGTCCCTGCCCATGGCAGGGGGTTGGAACTGGGTGATCTTTATAGTTCCTTCTAATTAAACTGTTCTATAAAAGGGCAGCAAGCACCTGCTGAACCTTTCTCCCTTTGGTTTCCATCTGCAGAGCACTTCCCAAAGGAGCCAGGCAGGATCTGGCCCCGCAGGAATGATGTGGCTTTCGGCTAGTGCTTTTCACCTGTGGCTCCCAAAGCATTTGGCAAGGGGCTCCCCTCACTTTCCTGTAATGGCAATAATCTCAGCAATGCACACAGTGAGTCAGAGGTTTTATCATTACATACCTTTGTGCAAAGGACGTGGCACAAACCCGCCTATCTGCAACTCAAAATCATTTTCCCTCGTTAAGGTTGCAGTCATGAGTTAATTGCAGGAAAGAAAAAGCAGAAGACTCCAGACGCAATCCCAAGAAATTGTTGCTGTCATTCATCCAGCTGGTCCAAATGTGACGATCAGGATCAGTTACTCAGCAACTGACCTGGCATTGGGCTCCTTTGATTTAAGGTCCCGTAGACTCACTTGAACTTGCAGGCAGAAATGAGTTCCTCTGAGGACAGATAGTCTCCTCTTGGAAACCTAGTACTTCTTGTGAATCCTGGAATTCCTTTGAATTGGAAGGGTGGAGTTTTTTCCACAGGGGAGCTGACTGCTTGTGAATCAGACTTCTGAAGAAAAAAATTTAATTTGGTGATAATTTAAGATTTACCTAATGCACAGGACGATCTTTTGGCAACAGTGTGATGCAAGCTTGACGTTTTCAGGTTATAAACCTCAAGCAAATAAAAAGAGAGAGAAGGATGGCTTCGGAAAAGTTCCATTGGGCTGTAAGTCAGAGGCTGTTCCACAACATTTTATCTCTGAAATGTCATGCTGTACTGGCCTCAAAGCAAGAAGAACAGACGGTTCATCTAATACAATTATTTTAGGATCCTTTCATCATAAGCAGTGTGCATGCCAAAATGAAAACGTATCATGGGAAAGCATTTCTCATTGAAGCCTGAATCTCCTCCCTAATGTTTATTCTATGTCATGGAGAACACCAGGGGCCAAATACACTCTGGGTTAAAAACACTGGCATCAGTTCTTGCAACACAAACCTGGCAGGGATTCAGGATGTGACAGCTGAAGGAGGCTGCAGCCTCTCTGGTACCAACAAACCACTTGGTGCCCAGTGCTGGTCAGTGAGGAAGGGGGAGGATGAGGAGAAATCTGGAGCATCATGTGGAGGTTTGCTCCCCTCTGGAGCTGCTGGCTGGCACCCTGGGTCATGGCTGTGGTGTCCCAAGAGCCTGCAAGGTGCAAAGTTGGTGGGTAGCAGCAATATCCTCTTCCTGTCTTGATATAAATCCCYGCATGGTGGTGAATGTACTTCCTGGCAACAGCCCTTTGAATGCTATCATAGGTGGCAAATCAATCTCTTCTTCATCTTCAAGAACATCCTGATGGCTTTTTCATGGGAGAAAAAAAAAAAAAAACTTTGGTTGCTGTTAGTTGAGTTGAGGTACTGCAAAATTTTCTCAGCATGTTCCCATTTAGTGGATTATTTGGGCTGTTTCGTTGTTCCCACACTCTGGGCTGTTGTCTTTCTTCCTGCCAACACAATCCACATATTCAACAACAGTGACACTGCACTTTGTTGCATTTAAATTCACCTTATTTCCTTGGCTTTCTCCTGCTGTGAGTCTGGAACTTCCACGTCATCTCCAAGTTTATCAGTGATGATTATTATCATTTCCTCTGGGTCAATCCCAACGACACTGAACAACCCAGGGTCCAAAATAAATAAATGGAAGACTTCAATATCTCTAGTCTAATTGAATTTCAAATTGCATTATAAGATCTCTTGCTGAAATAGTTTTTAATCCATTTAGTATCCCAGATTAGGTTTTGTACCGTTTTCCTTTAATTGGGACTGTGTTCAGGAACTGTTCAATAACTTGCAGAAATCTAACTAATTTATAACAGGCTTATCTTTATTAACCAAACTTACATTCTCATTAAAAAAACATTCATTTGTTTGACATGACAGACTTTCCATAAAACTGCTCAGGCATATCAATCAGGTTAGCATCCTTTAATTCATTACTAATCACAGCCTATATCAGATTTTCTTTGATGCTATTTGGGATCAGGTTTAAACCAATGAATTTGTAATTACCTGGGATTTTCCTAGTATACAGTCTTTGGATTCTGCACAGAGTAKCCTTACAAATTTATGCAAAACAGAACCAACAGCTGGGCCAGCTTTGTAATTTTGSTGGCAATCAGCTGGAATGAGCAGGACAGCAGTGGGACTGCCCCAGACCCACCCACACAGGATTTCAGCATCACAGAGATTTGGGGAGGGAAAGACCTTCAGGGATCTCCAGGCTCCCCTCTCACACCCTTCCATCAGATTTCCTGGAGCCTTTCCCTGGGAAAGGGGAGGATAGAGGTCCCAAAAGCTCTCCGGACTCCTGTTCTAGCTGCTAACTACTTTAGTTGTACTTTTTCCCCTCCTAATATCTAGTTTTAACATCACTTTCTGCCACTTAGGTTGGTTTTCTCTCATCCTATCACAGCGCAACTTCAAGCAAAATCTGGTGTTGTGTTTTCAATAATCTCCTATAGACAGCTAATGACAGCAATAAGCCTTTTTATCTCAATAACCTCTACTCTTCTGGGTCCCACCAAGTGCTCTCTGTGAKCCTCAAGTGTGGAGAAATGCCCAGCTTCACCTGTAGCCCCTCTGAGAGCTGCTTGTTTAATGTTCTCTGCCAAAATGGAAGATACATTCACTCAGATATATTCATTCAGATATATTCATCCAGCCTAAATGCTCCCTCAGTCCTTGGACCTGCTCAGTGGGGAGTGCCCATGGGCCTGGAGAGCCTAAGGAAAGCCTTGAGCAAGAGTCAGCAGTGTGCAGCTAATGAGAAAGAAGGGGCAGGTGGATCTASATGGAGCTGCAGGTCTCTGTGACCTTGCAGGTTTGTGTTCTTCCTTGTTTAGAGATGTAATCATTTTATGAAGAACAGTGACCCAGAGAGCTGGGGACTTAATTTAATACATCTCATATAGGCCTGGGTTTGTTGTCTGATTTATTAAAAGATAGCAGCACAGTTTTTGGTGGGGAAAAAAAAAAAGGCTATCTCTGTGCTGGACACTATAAAATCTGAAAGGGTAAAGGGATGTTTCAAAGCATGGTACACTCAGACCCCTTAATTGCCTTTCCTAAAAGTCTGCTTGGTCTCACACCAGGCTGGAGAGGGGAGCTTCAGCAGGCAGGTGATCTCTGTAGGGCTTGCACGAGCCTCATCCTCATCCACCACCCTAAAAAGGGTTTTAATGAAGCCTCCTAGCTCTAAATGCAGGCCCTGGGAAGAAGAGGGAAAGAGATAAGGGGATGGGAAATGTCCTCTTTCAATCCTTCTGGGTGGAGAAAAAAGACAGGGCAAGGACTGGCATACTGCAGAGGTGAGCATGGGCTTAAGAGACAAACTCGTTATTAATTAGATCTGCAATAGTGGAGTAAAATGAATAATAGCTTCCTATCTGGCAAATAAGCCAAGGGTGCTCTGTAAAGAGACTGTACAAAGACTGCCTTGCAAGCCCAGCAGGAGGGTGTGAAACTGTGTTTGGAGGCAGCAGAAGTGCAAAGGGTGGAGCAAAGTTCCTGTGGGACAAGGACATTGGAGCTCTCTGGGATTAGACTGACTAACAGGGAGGAGATGGCTGAGGACAGGAAGGTGGGGGTTAATTAAGTTGAGAGAGATAAGAAAATGATGGAACATCTTCCTCCAAGGAAAGGAAGGAGTGAGGGAAGCAGAAAAAGGAAGATGAACATCAAGCTGTACAAAGGTGAGAAACAAGACTAGGAAAATTATGTGTGTAAAAGAATAGTGTGACTATGGAGGACTAAAATGAGAAAGACCAGGGGCAAAATGAGTTTCAATTAGGAAGGGATATAGAGGGTGATAAAAGGGTGCTCTACAAAGGTATTGAAATAGGAGSAAGGCAATGGAAATTATACATAACTGAATTAATGGAAAATGAGAGAACAGAAATAACAATAGAGAAAAGACTGGAGCATTCATTAGTTTTTATGCTTTAGCTATGGAGGAAAATAAAATATTTAAAAAAATATTATGAACTAGTATTTATCAGGACCACTTTTACTGCAGAGGGTAGGACAATCTAAACTAGCAAACAAACACCACTAAAATCATTCAGAGAAGTTAAGCAAATTCAAGTCAGCAGGACTGGATGAAGTTCCCCCTAGAGCACTTCAGGCACCRGCCAGAGCAATCTGACTCATTAGTAATTATCCAGGAGAGCTCCTGRAGAAGGGAGAAGATCCCAGAGTGGGGGAGAAGGGCAAACACAGTGCCTGTCTTTAAAGAAAGAGAAGCAGGACTTGGGGAATTACACAGCAGCCAGTTCAGCGTGTAATGCAAAAACTGTAATACAATAAACTGTGCAACAATCTCTTTGTGAGCATTTGACTCACAATAGAAAAACAYACAGTCAGTCAGACTGGATTTGTCATAGAGGAATGATGCTAAAACCATCCAGATTCCATCTTTGAACCCAACAACTGCGTTGTAGAATAAGGAAGATGGAGCATATGTCATGYATTTTGAAAGAAGCAGAGTTTTTAACACCATTTCACATGACATTTCCATAAGCTGACCAGGAGCTATGATCTCTGTCAAATCATCTTAAGATATACTTAACAGAAAATAAATATATTCACACAAGAATCACTAATTCCTTTCCTTTGGATTTAGAAGGTTTTCCAAAGGGCTCCCTCAGGGTTTSCTCCTGGACCTGATTCTAATATTTKCATTAGTTATTTGGATGACAAAATAAAGACTATRTAAATACTCTRGAGGATGTATTCCAAAATGTGCCTGGGAAATCAGAGTAACAGTATAAAATCAACCAGATTTGGTTCARTAAAGTAAAAAGCAACAAAATATGTCAATGCAGAGTGGCAAAACTCTGGTCAAGCAGGCGTTCAACGGGAAAAGAGCTGTGAAAGAGGCACTAGAGAGGACACAGCTGCTGCAAAATAAGGCAAACCTTATTCTGGGATGTATGAACAAGAGTGAAACATCAGAAGCAATGATTCCACTCTAACAAGGAAATACCAGGTGTGGGTTTGGATGCTGTGCTAGGAGAAGGTTGAAGAATGTCAGAGACAAATTGTACAGGGGCTGGAGGAAAGCAATGAGAATTATGAGTGGTTCAAAAAAATTGGAGGATCTTCTTTGCTTTTTCCAGAAGGGAAAAAACATGTGAGAAGATGAAAACTGCCTTCTAAGGCAGCAGAGACTTATAAAAAGGTTATTGAAAATTGTTCTGGGTCCCACAGAAATAAATTCGCAAAGATTGTTGTTACTGGATATCTGGGAAAGAAGAAAACCCCACAAATTAAACCCAAAAGCTTTCTAATTCAGAGCAAATGTAAATGAATTAAATTTTTTTAAATTGGTTTGTAAGTATTCCTCTCTGGAAGTTGATTGGCTTCTCTCAGGGATGTTTGGATCCTGCTCAAGGCACTGAGGAGAATTCGTGGACTTTCTCCATCTCCCCTGTTCCATGACTGTCTCCTCAAGGTGTTTCCATCTTCCCCATGCCKGGCCAGAATGTGAAATATCGACGCAAATCCCGTGTTTGCACTTTAGCAGAGCTTCAAACACTCTGTTGGTGTTAATTAATTATCCACCAACAGCAGGAAGCCGGTGATACCAAAGGCAGCGCAGAGCTTCCCTGACCAATAACAAAAGCAATCCTTCCTCCTGTGTGCTGCAGAGCTCCACCAATTCTCTTCCCTAATGCACCACAAGCAGAATGAAGAGCCTCCTTTTCTGCAGACCTCCCACAGACAGCGTGTGGCTGCTGGGGATGAATGTGGTGCTGAGGTCCTCGCTCCTGAGGGCTCCAAAATTTCATGATGAGCATGATGGAGGCAAAGCAGCCCTGCAACAACACACACTGCATGTCAGGGAAACAGTGTGTTCCTCATTTTCCCCTAAAATGAACACCTAATTTGTGAATAAAGGAATAATACATGGATAAAGTTTGCCAGAAGTGTTGTTCAAGAGGAGCAGGTGGTGAGGAAAAAGGAGGAGGACGTTCGCAGGCTATATTCCTATCTGGAAGAAATATACTTTCTCTGAACTCTAAGAAGATTATGAAACAATCTGCTGGATGTCTCTGGGTAGTGATAAAGGAAAAGAGAAATCAAACAAAACCAGCAGCAGTCTCATGGTACAGTCCATTGTACTTCAGCTAATGAAAAAGAAAAAAAGGAGATATAGGAGCATGTTTTTTGAAAAAGAAAGCAATTATGTAATGAACAAGTGCTGGTGGACCYGAAGGAAAATGGTACGTCAAGAATATTGTGAATTTTAAAGTGATAAAAAAGAGAAGGGGAAAAAAAAGGAAAAGAGACTAAAAAGACAAGAGGAGGAACTTTAGATTTTGACTGAGGGCAGCACAGCCCTCAGGATCTTTGGGAATTTTCTGGTACTCTGAACATGTTGCCTTCTTCCTTCTTAGACTAGCACCAAGTTCTGAATGATCGGATCTTGGGATGGGTTTCTGTGGGCATCTTTTTTCTTGCAAAGCACTCAGCTTCCTCCATAAAAGTAGCATGACTGAAGACTGAACTTCTCAGTGTAGATGCGCAGCATGAATTTGAGGAGGGAAAGATACCCATCTATATTCTTAGAGAGGGCAGCTAGTCAGTTCAGCTGGTCAGGCAGCATGGAGAGACCCTAGTGCCTATGAATTTGCTGCTCTATTTTACCTTGAATATTTAACAAAGGCATGGTACCAAAGGTTTTCAACTTAAATATCACTTTCTGGATCTTGTATGATGCTCWCAGCCATGACTGTATGCTGATCCCTGTCCAGCAATTAAATAATTCCTGTTTCCAGGAGGATGGTATAGAGACCAAGAATTCAATAATGCATATTTGGCAAATTTGATGATCCTTAAAGGTGGGACCCCTTTGTTCACTGGGGAGATGAGGTGTGAAATCAGTGTTCTCTGCACCTYTCTGCTGGGTTGCTGGGGTGGCTGCAGCTACTGCACTTCTCATGCTGCTGAAGAGGTGGATGAGGAAATGATCAGAGAGGGTAGGATGTGGTTAAAGCCTCMGTTTGCTAACTGGGGCTAATGTGAGGGAAACATATTATATCTCACATCCATTAAGGCCTCCAGCAATCACCTCCCACGAAGGTGAAGGAGCGGTGGAGAAGGAATTGTGACTTCCTGAGTCCCAGCAGCTCCTAGAGCTGTTCCTGTTAATATTCAATTATGTGCTGCCCTGGACTTAGAGCAGCTTAGAGCTGAACTACGTCTCACTCCAGCCCTGAGGCTCAGCTGCAGCAAACACAGCTGCAGGAGGCTGAGCCACGGAGAGAAACAGCCCCAAAACAGGGTTATCACACCTCCAGCCGCCTGCGCAGAACCAGCGCGTAGGAGGAACTGCTCTGTCCACCCCTGCCCTCTCCAGCTCCCCTCTCCAGGCTGTGAGACTTTGGGGAGCTGGTTATTCTGTGAGCTGTGGCCAGGGTCATCAGACTTTTCCCCCTGGTTTTTACCCTGGATGTGCCAGTTGACCACAGAATGCTCTGCATGTGCTTCCTCTGCATCTCACACCACGCAGCTTCTGCTGTGGCTTTTCCTTCATCTCATTCCTGCCCCCCCTGAAGTTTGTCCCATCCTCATTGACCCACCCACCCTCTGGTAAGCCCCTTCCACTTCCAGATCATGGTATTAACTTGACATTTGCAAAAGGTCACCGTGTTTGCTCTGCCTGAGTGTTATATTGCTCACTCTTTTGTTGTTCTGCTTTGTAAGCTCTTCAAGGCAGAGGTTATCTCCTTGGGTGTGACTACACAGTGGCCAGGAGAACGAGGCCCATGGTCTCAGCTGGTGTCTAACAGTTAAACCAAAAATAATAACTTGGTCATCGATGCGGAGGCTGGCTCCAATTTTATAGATTATTCATCAGAGGATAATGAATCTTAATTTAAATGCAAAACCCTTCCTTCCAGAAGAGGTCCATAAGCAGGATCACAACTAATGTCTTAATTTCAAAGACTACCAGCATCAGATCCCTGCTGTATTTCCAGGAGTCCGTYCGGACCGCGTGGTATTGCTGGAGCATATGCCATTTGCTGCAGGAACAAATGTGGGACATAAGGGAGGTGACACACAATACATACTTGGTGCATCCAGTTTATGCAGATGAAGTCCTGGCTTTTTTTAGCCTGGAGTTTGTCACGCTGGAGCTGTTTGTTGCATCAAACTAATTGCAATGGAGATGAGCGCGTATGGTACGTGCAGCGTCAGGGCGTCCCCCCTCTGGTGGCTGCTCCCAGCGAGATCAGCTGGTGGAGAAAGGACACATAAATTAATCCTTTGCTCTCAGGTGGGAATGAATTTGATCCTGGCTGTAGTCATAACCTGACCAGCATCCCCTGAGGTGGAGATGCAGGGCTGGAGCTCTCCCATTTCTGTTAGGCAGCTGGGAGGGCTCCAGCCAAGGYAGAGAACCAGCACCACCCATGAGGAGACACCCCAGGCTCGGCTCTTCTCAAACACAAACCAATTCTGAGCCTCAGCTGCAGCCAGGCTATGCCAGAAAGGAAGATAGGAGAGGGGGCTGTCAGAYGCAGTAGCCTAAAGCCTGTGGTTGAGGCTGCTCTTCACCTGATGTTGGCATTGGAGAGGAAACGCATCCACATCTGGAAGAGGTGTGGGTGGGGGATCTTGGCCTTTAGCTTTGGTGCCAAGAGCAACACGGCACCAGACTGACAGCTATGCTGGCTCTAGGAACAGCCTGACCTGCTCCTCTGCCATGGTTTGTTTTGGGACTGACACAAAAGCTAAATCATTCCCACAAACAATACACAGCCAGCCATTCCCAGGTATTAACTTGTCCGTTGCTTAGAGTGATACTCCTTAAATTCCTCTATTATTTTGCCTTGAAAACAGCTCATTCCCTGAGTTAGCCCAGCTCTTCTGCTTCTCCCTGATATCCCCTGCCAGCCAGAGAAAACTGTACTAGGCAGGCTAGGGCAGTGCTGTGGCTCAGAGTCACCACACAGAGATTAATTGCCTGCCAGGGGTGGGTGGGTGGCTTGCAGGTGGATGCCAGCCTAGAGGCCTTAGGGCTGAGTTCTGCTTCAATTCCTGATCTGAGTCTCTCCCTCCTGCCCGCGTGCACCTCGCAGAAATATAACTGAGTTTGAAGTATCTGTTTCCTCCCAAAATCGTCTGGAATTCATTAATGGGTTCAGAAGCTTTTGGGAGAGGGGAATGGACACGTACCTGCACAGAAAAGCAGCGCAGCAGAACCTTTATTTCCTTAGGGAGGCAGCCTAAAGAAATATTAGCATTTATTCTCATCTGTTGCTGAGCTTACGACCCACACAAATAACAGGGAATWGCGAGCGAGCAGCCGGCTGCAGAATGGGAACAGGGAAAATGACTCAGCAAGCTTGGCACCAATCTGGAGAAAATGCAGGTACATTATAACCTTGCTTGAGCATCARTCTCATCCGTGACATGACGTAGAAACAGCAGCCAGAGTAGATATTTGGAGCTGATGGAAACATTCCTTCTGATATATGATTTAGCTCTGCTCTTGCAAGTAGTTACATCCAGGAGCAGAGCAGGTGAGAAGCTGCCTTCAYATATGTCAGCAAATGAGAGAAAAAGTTCAGTGAAAACCTCTCACTGCTTTATAAATATGCTTTTTTTCTTCTGCTATCAGTTGACAAATAGCTGCTGAATTATAGTTTCATGCTTTGTTCATGTCATTTTCCCAAGAATAGCATTTCCTGCTACATCACCTTAGAAACTCGATCAACAAACACTCTGCTCTACACATAAACAAAGCTTTATTTTACCCCATTTTTGACAGCAGATAGCATTTTAGAAACCAGAACGTTTTGGTTTCTCTGGGCTATTTGCCTCAATTTCACAATCTGATTTTGGTTTTGAGGGCCTGTCAGCATTGTTTATACCTGTATCTGTTGGAGTAGTGATGTTTTTGTGTGAGTGGCAAGGAAAATATATTGCTGCAAATTGCTSTCTGGAATCAGACTTCTCTCAAGAGTCTAAATGAAACTGCACTTTCTAACACGTGGGAACTAAAGAGTGAAATGAGTAGGAAAGAGAAGTGAAACAAGAAAACTCAGTGTCAACAACAAAAATGAATAAAAAAGAAGCAAAGACAACTCTGAGAATTAAGCAGGACCATCTTCAAAACTCACGCTCCAATAAAATTCAGGAGTGTTATCTCCAACAGGGCACCTGAAGAACTCTGCAGCCAACTTCAGCCATTTCCTTGTGTAATAACATCATGTCCTGACCTCATGACAAGGTCTTTCTTTTTAACTGTGGAAAAACAAGATCAGAGCCCTATAAAGTTTTCTTACTTGGTTTCACTAGATGAGCATTTCCCAGGTAGCTGCTGTGAGCAAACAAATTAATACAACAGCAAACACGGGATTTTATCTGGCAGCTTTTTAAAACCTGCACAGGAGSCCCAGCTACTGAGCCTCCTGTGATCTGCCACCACACAGACTCCATCAGTTAGGGATTAATTTTAAGGCAGATATTAAAGCCTATCATATGATCAAGGATTTTCCTATATGTGGACTTCAATGGGATGCTTTAAATCCTGTGTTTGTGCAYGGATACACACGTGTATGTGCATGCTGGTGTTTTTTTTCATGGGCAGATGAAGCTTCAGGCTTCTTCAGGCCTTTCSAAGGAACATAAATTTGGGAGAGGGGACAGAGAAAGAAAGAAGAGTCATCTTTAAACTTCACATTTTTGAAAGCAAGTTTTTGAAGGAGACAGGCTGAGGGGGAGAGAGCCAAGATCGTAAAGATTTTATAACTAACAACATTTTTTAAGAGGAGACAGAATCTCTGCTCTTTTTTAGTGCAAGATMTTGCAATAATTTAAAGCAAATTTGGGAAATAGCTCTCTTTTGACAGAAATGCTTCATTCTCCTCTTCTGCTGGGCTGTAACCTAAAGCGTCTTGGCTCGAGAAAATGAAATAAAGCTGAGCGATGATGCGCTGTCACTGCTGCTGCCGCCACTCTGCCTCCTGCAAATCTCCCAAAATTGTGCACAGCTCTCCAGGTCAGAGCCCAGGAAGGCAGCAGCGCCTTCCCCTTCCAGTCTCAATCCTGCASCAGGCAAACTTACCCGGGGCTTTGTAAAACATGGCCGGGGTTGACAGCGAGCAGCTCTGCCCGAGGTGCTGCTTCCAAGGGTTGGTGTGGAGAGGAAACTCTTCCCATGACACAGCAGAACAGCCACAGCAGCAGCAGCAGAGTAAAACAGATCAGTTCTGGCAGTACTCCTAAAAGACTACTTTAAATCCCAGCTCCAGCCTCTTCCTCCTTTAAGCATGATYGGAAGAAGGGAATACGGAATAAAAAGAGGTTTAGTGAGGCAGGGAAATGAGGCCCATTGATATGGGAAGCAAGGCAAATCATAGTTCGGCTCCACAGCAGTGGGACAGCCTGGATAAATGGCAGAAAGGAGCCCAGAGAGGAAATTCCCCCAAAATTGGATGGGAAGGAGAGATAAACATAAAGAGTGTGGAGGGTGGACGAAGAGAAGACTCTTGAGAAGGATTAAGGAAAGGAGGATGAACTGCTCCTCACTTCGTTAACTCCTTTTAGCTAAAATCATTAGTAATTTTTATAAAACTAAAAAAAAAAAAAAAAAAAAAAAAAAAAAAAAAAAAAAAAAAAACCTAAAAAAAAAATAGTAGAGATATCTGAAACATTGATCTGTTACATATACAGCTCATTGCATGGGCACTGGAAATGAGTGGGGCAGGGAACAGGTATTCCAAGTCCAAAGCAGGAATGGCAGAGCTGAGGGAGGTGATCCACTGTCACGGCAGGATTTGGGCCTGTGCTGGGTGGCCGGGCAGCTCTGGTCCTCTCCCGTGGCTGACACCCATCAGCACCAACCCAGCAGTTAGAAAAAAATCGTTTATATGACTCCCTTCAAGAAAATGTGGTGGGACACTGAAGAAATTAAATCCCCAAGTTAAAATTTACTGCATCTGCGGATCATGGTTTTTTTTCATCTTCTGAGGAGCTGCTGGGAGCTGTAAAGAAGGAGTGAATGCAGGATTGCTTTTCCTCCTTCAGTTTTTAACAACAAATCTATGTCTCCCTTCTCAATCTAGCCCCTAAAGCCCTGCACTTGATCACCAACACTGACATGATGCCACCAGTTTGGGAGCAGAATTTGGGGGCCTCCCACAGGAACCTTCCAGAGGGAAAACCCCGAGAGTCCCCTGCGTGTTGTCAGCCCGGCGGTGGGACCGTGGAGCGGGTGGGCTTCAGCTCCCTGATCCCAAATCCTGGGGGCTGCTGGAGAGCAGGGAATAAAACCCACTTCAGCACCGCAGGCGGAACAGCAGCCGGAGGAACGCGGCGCTGSCGCCGGCCGGCCCCGCACCCCCGGCGGCTGCGGCCGGGCAGCGGGATGCGCGGGGAACCGGGGGTTGCCCGAACCGCGGGGAATTGTCGGCATCTTCCCTYTGCCTTTCCGTGAGGGCTGGCTGCTTGCTGGTAGTGTTGCAGTGGCCAGCGCGCATCCCTAGGAGCGGCTCCTTCCAGCAGCTCGGCACAGAGCCGGCTGTCGGGAGCCGGCGGTGCGACGGGTCGGGACGGTGAAATCGCTTCGCTACCGACTGGTGGAGTTAAACGCGGCGGYAGCGACCACCGCATCGACCCCGCACGGGCAGAACCGCTCACATCTGCTCCTCCTCAGTCCGACACAAACAAGGGGKTTTTCCGCCTTATTTCTTTTATTTTTATTTTTCTTTKGGTTGTTTTGGATTTKTTGTTGTTGTTGTTTTTCTGCCTCTTCCACCACCGGAGACCCGCCGCGGCCGCAGAAGAGCACCGGATCCCGCAGCCTCCAGGAGCGGGGTCCATCCTTCCGCACGGTGCCTGCCCGGCCGGTTATTCCCCGGTGCAAAAAGAGAAGGGAAAAAAAAAAAAAAAAAAAAACCAACAAAAACAAAACACCAAAATCCAAACGTCAAATCAACCCGTAATAAATAATAATAGAAGAAGCAAGCGCAGCAACTTGCTTTAAGCAGAGGGCGGTAGGAGCAGGGAGCGCAGCCCCCCGGGGAGGGAAGGGAGGTAGCGGAGGGAGGGCAAGCGGGCACCGGCGGGGCTCGCARCCCCCCGGGGGTACCGGCGGGTCCGGCGGCGGCGGACGTGAAAGTCCCCTTTAAGTTTCCATAGAGAGGCCTCCGGGTGTCACATGATGGACATGATATAACGAAACAACATCGTGGGGAGGGACGGAGGGAAGCAGTGGGGGAGCCCGGGGAGGCGTCGGGGAGGTGGCGGTGCCCCCCGACCCGCCCGCCCCGGCTGCACCTGTCTCGGCGCGCCGGGAGCGCGGTGTCCGCCCCGCTGATGGGGCTGCGGGCGGCACCTTCCCCCGGGGAGGAGGAGAAGGAGGAGGAGAAGGAGGCGAGCCGGTGGCGGAGGTAAGTTACCGGCGGGACCGGGGCGGGGGGCGCGGGCGCGGTGTGTGCGCGGAGGGGTTGCGGGGTGTGTGTCCGCGGGGTGTCCGCGGTGTCCCCGCGGAGCGCCGGGCGTGTGCGCGCCCTCCCGCCCTCCATGTCCGCATTCCAGCTCATGTTGCGCAGATAAAATTCAAACTTGAGGTAAACACAAGCGGCGGGGGGGGGGCGGACGGGGAACTGGGGGGGAGGGAGGCTCGCTCCATCCCGGCTCCATCCCGGCTCCATCTCGGCTCCTGCCGCCCCCTCCCCGCCGCTCCCCCCGCTCCGCACCCGCGGAGCCCCCGCGCACCTGGGGGAGCGCCGGCATCGCGCTGCTTCCCCCGGGAAGGGAGAAGCGAACGTCGCTTTCCCCGCACCCCCGG